>JAMBLF010000348.1:0-303076 GCA_030578115.1 Leucoptera coffeella
TATACTTGAAGTACGATAGTCCTTTTCAGGAATATCCTTGAAAGACGATAGTCCTTTTCTGGAATATCCTTGAAGGACGATAGTTCTTTGCAGGAATATTCTTGAAGGACGATAGTCCTTTTCAGGAATATCCTTGAAGGACGATAGTTCTTTGCGGGAATATCCTTGAAGGACGATAGTACTTTTTAGTTATATCCTTGAAGGACGATAGTCTTTTTCAGTAATATCCTTAAAATACGATTGTCCTTTTCAGGAATATCCTTGAAGGACGATAGTCCTTTTCAGGAATATCCTTGAAGGACGATAGTTCTTTGCAGGATATCCTTGAAGGACGATAGTCCTTTTCAGGAATATCCTTGAAGGACGATAGTTCTTTGCAGAAATATTCTTGAAGGACGATAGTCCTTCTCAGGAATATCCTTGAAGGACGAGAGTCCTTTTCAGGAATATCCTTGAAGGACGAGAGTCCTTTTCAGGAATATCCTTGAAAGACGATAGTCCTTTTCTGGAATATCCTTGAAGGACGATAGTTCTTTGCAGGAATATTCTTGAAGGACGATAGTCCTTTTCAGGAATATCCTTGAAGGACGATAGTTCTTTGCGGGAATATCCTTGAAGGACGATAGTACTTTTTAGTTATATCCTTGAAGGACGATAGTCTTTTTCAGTAATATCCTTAAAATACGATTGTCCTTTTCAGGAATATCCTTGAAGGACGATAGTCCTTTTCAGGAATATCCTTGAAGGACGATAGTTCTTTGCAGGATATCCTTGAAGGACGATAGTCCTTTTCAGGAATATCCTTGAAGGACGATAGTTCTTTGCAGAAATATTCTTGAAGGACGATAGTCCTTCTCAGGAATATCCTTGAAGGACGAGAGTCCTTTTCAGGAATATCCTTGAAGGACGAGAGTCCTTTTCAGGAATATCCTTGAAGGACGATAGTCGTTTTCAGGAATATTATTGAAGGAGGATAGTCCTTTTCAGGAATATCCTTGAAGGACGATAGTCCTTTTCAGGAATATCCTTGAAGGACGATAGTACTTTTTAGTTATATCCTTGAAGGACGATAGTACTTTTTAGTTATATCCTTGAAGGACGATAGTCTTTTTCAGTTATATCCTTAAAATACGATTGTCCTTTTCAGGAATATCCTTGAAGGACGATAGTCCTTTTCAGGAATATGCTTGAAGGACGATAGTTCTTTGCAGGAATATTCTTGATGGACGATAGTCCTTTTCAGGAATATCCTTGAAAGACGATAGTCTTTTTCAGTAATATCCTTAAAATACGATTGTCCTTTTCAGGAATATCCTTGAAGGACGATAGTCCTTTTCAGGAATATCCTTGAAGGACGATAGTTCTTTGCAGGAATATTCTTGAAGGACGATAGTCCCTTTCAGGTATATCCTCGAAGGACGATAGTCCTTTTCAGGAATATCCTTAAAGGACGATAGTACTTTTTAGTTATATCCTTGAAGGACGATAGTCTTTTTCAGTTATATCCTTAAAATACGATTGTCCTTTTCAGGAATATCCTTGAAGGACGATAGTCCTTTTCAGGAATATGCTTGAAGGACGATAGTTCTTTGCAGGAATATTCTTGATGGACGATAGTCCTTTTCAGGAATATCCTTGAAGGACGATAGTCCTTTTCAGGAATATCCTTGAAGGACGATAGTCCTTTTCAGGAATATCCTTGAAGGACGATATTTCTTTGCAGGAATATTCTTGAAGGACGATAGTCCTTTTCAGGAATATCCTTGAAGGACGATAGTTCTTTGCAGGAATATCCTTGAAAGACGATAGTCTTTTTCAGTAATATCCTTAAAATACGATTGTCCTTTTCAGGAATATCCTTGAAGGACGATAGTCCTTTTCAGGAATATCCTTGAAGGACGATAGTTCTTTGCAGGAATATCCTTGAAGGACGATAGTCCTTTTCAGGAATATCCTTGAAGGACGATAGTTCTTTGCAGGAATATACCTTCTTGAAGGACGATAGTCCTTTTCAGGAATATCCTTGAAGGACGTTAGTCATTTCAGGAATATCCTTGAAGGACGATAGTCATTTTCAGTTATATCCTTAAAATACGATTGTCCTTTTCAGGATTATCCTTGAAGGACGATAGTCCTTTTTAGGAATATCCTTGAAGGACGATAGTTCTTTGCAGGAATATCCTTGAAGGACGATAGTCCTTTTCAGGAATATCCTTGAAGGACGATAGTTCTTTGCAGGAATATACCTTCTTGAAGGACGATAGTCCTTTTCAGGAATATCCTTGAAGGACGTTAGTCATTTCAGGAATATCCTTGAAGGACGATAGTCATTTTCAGTTATATCCTTAAAATACGATTGTCCTTTTCAGGAATATCCTTGAAGGACGTTAGTCCTTTTCAGGAATATTCTTGAAGGAGGATAGTCCTTTTCAGGAATATCCTTGAAGGACGATAGTCCTTTTCAGGAATATCCTTGAAGGACGATAGTCCTTTTCAGGAATATCCTTGAAGGACGATAGTCCTTTTCAGGAATATCCTTGAAGGACGATAGTTCTTTGCGAGAATATCCTTGAAGGACGATAGTACTTTTTAGTTATATCTTTGAAGGACGATAGTCTTTTTCAGTAATATCCTTAAAATACGATAATCCTTTTCAGGAATATCCTTGAAGGACGATAGTCCTTTTCAGGAATATCCTTGAAGGACGATAGTCCTTTTCAGGAATATCCTTGAAGGACGAGAGTCCTTTTCAGGAATATCCTTGAAGGACGATAGTCCTTTTCAGGAATATCCTTGAAGGACGATAGTACTTTTTAGTTATATCTTTGAAGGACGATAGTCTTTTTCAGTAATATCCTTAAAATACGATAATCCTTTTCAGGAATATCCTTGAAGGACGATAGTCCTTTTCAGGAATATCCTTGAAGGACGATAGTCCTTTTCAGGAATATCCTTGAAGGACGAGAGTCCTTTTCAGGAATATCCTTGAAGGACGATAGTCCTTTTCAGGAATATCCTTGAAGGACGATAGTCCTTTTTAGGAATATCCTTGAAGGACGATAGTCCTTTTCAGGAATATCCTTGAAGGACGATAGTCCTTTTCAGGAATATCCTTGAAGGACGATAGCCCTTTTGACGAATATCCTTAAAGAACGATAGTCCTTTTCAGGAATATACTTGAAGGACGTTAGTCCTTGTCAGGAATATACTTGAAGGACGATAGTCCTTTTCAGGAATATCCTTGAAGGACGATAGTCCTTTTCAGGAATATCCTTGAAGGACGATAGTTCTTTGCAGGAATGTCCTTGAAGGACGAAAGTCCTTTTCAGGAATATCCTTGAAGGACGATAGTCCTTTTCAGGAATATCCTTGAAGGACGATAGTCCTTTTCAGGAATATCCTTGAAGGACGAGAGTCCTTTTCAGGAATATCCTTGAAGGACGATAGTTATTTACAGGAATTTATAGGAATATCCTTGAAGGACGTTAGTCCTTGTCAGGAATATACTTGAAGGACGATAGTCCTTTTCAGGAATATCCTTGAAGGACGAGAGTCCTTTTCAGGAATATCCTTGAAGGACGAGAGTCCTTTTCAGGAATATCCTTGAAGGACGATAGTTATTTACAGGAATTTATAGGAATATCCTTGAAGGACGTTAGTCCTTGTCAGGAATATCCTTGAAGGACGATAGTCCTTTTCAGGAATATACTTGAAGGACGATAGTCATTTTCAGGAATATACTTGAAGGACGATAGTCCTTTTCAGGAAAATCCTTGAAGGACGATAGTCCTTTTCAGGAATATCCTTGAAGGACGATAGTTCTTTGCAGGAATGTCCTTGAAGGACGATAGTCCTTTTCAGGAATATCCTTGAAGGACGATAGTCCTTTTCAGGAATATCCTTGAAAGACGATAGTCCTTTTCAGGAATATCCTTGAAGGACGAGAGTCCTTTTCAGGAATATCCTTGAAGGACGATAGTTATTTACAGGAATTTATAGGAATATCCTTGAAGGACGTTAGTCCTTATCAGGAATATACTTGAAGGACGATAGTCCTTTTCAGGAATATACTTGAAGGACGATAGTCCTTTTCAGGAATATCCTTGAAGGACGATAGTTCTTTGCAGGAATGTCCTTGAAAGACGATAGTCCTTTTCAGGAATATCCTTGAAGGACGATAGTCGTTTTCAGGAATATTCTTGAAGGAGGATAGTCCTTTTCAGGAATATCCTTGAAGGACGAGAGTCCTTTTCAGAAATATACTTGAAGGACGATAGTCCTTTTCAGGAATATCCTTGAAGGACGATAGTCGTTTCCAGGAATATTCTTGAAGGAGGATAGTCCTTTTCAGGAATATCCTTGAAGGACGATAGTCCTTTTCAGGAATATTCTTGAAGGACGATAGTCCATTTCAGGAATATACTTGAAGGACGATAGTCCTTTTCAGGAATATCCTTGAAGGACGATAGTCCTTTTCAGGAATATCCTTAAAGGACGTTAGTTCTTTGCAGGAATGTCCTTGAAGGACGATAGTCCTTTTCAGGAATATCCTTGAAGGACGATAAACGTTTTCAGGAATATTCTTGAAGAAGGATAGTCCTTTTCAGGAATATCCTTGAAGGACGATAGTTCTTTGCAGGAATATACTTGAAGAAGGATAGTCCTTTTCAGGAATATCCTTGAAGGACGATAGTTCTTTGCAGGAATATACTTGAAGGACGATAGTCCTTTGCAGGAATATCCTTGAAGGACGATAGTCCTTTTCAGTAATATCCTTAAAGTACGATAGTCCTTTTCAGGAATATCCTTGAAGGACGATAGTCGTTTTCAGGAATATTCTTGAAGGACGATAGTCCTTTTCAGGAATATCCTTGAAGGACGATAGTCCTTTTCAGGAATATCCTTGAAGGACGATAGTTCTTTGCAGGAATGTCCTTGAAGGACGAAAGTCCTTTTCAGGAATATCCTTGAAGGACGATAGTCCTTTTCAGGAATATCCTTGAAGGACGATAGTCCTTTTCAGGAATATCCTTGAAGGACGAGAGTCCTTTTCAGGAATATCCTTGAAGGACGATAGTTATTTACAGGAATTAATAGGAATATCCTTGAAGGACGTTAGTCCTTGTCAGGAATATACTTGAAGGACGATAGTCCTTTTCAGGAATATCCTTGAAGGACGAGAGTCCTTTTCAGGAATATCCTTGAAGGACGAGAGTCCTTTTCAGGAATATCCTTGAAGGACGATAGTTATTTACAGGAATTTATAGGAATATCCTTGAAGGACGTTAGTCCTTGTCAGGAATATCCTTGAAGGACGATAGTCCTTTTCAGGAATATACTTGAAGGACGATAGTCATTTTCAGGAATATACTTGAAGGACGATAGTCCTTTTCAGGAATATCCTTGAAGGACGATAGTCCTTTTCAGGAATATCCTTGAAGGACGATAGTTCTTTGCAGGAATGTCCTTGAAGGACAATAGTCCTTTTCAGGAATATCCTTGAAGGACGATAGTCCTTTTCAGGAATATCCTTGAAAGACGATAGTCCTTTTCAGGAATATCCTTGAAGGACGAGAGTCCTTTTCAGGAATATCCTTGAAGGACGATAGTTATTTACAGGAATTTATAGGAATATCCTTGAAGGACGTTAGTCCTTATCAGGAATATACTTGAAGGACGATAGTCCTTTTCAGGAATATACTTGAAGGACGATAGTCCTTTTCAGGAATATCCTTGAAGGACGATAGTTCTTTGCAGGAATGTCCTTGAAAGACGATAGTCCTTTTCAGGAATATCCTTGAAGGACGATAGTCGTTTTCAGGAATATTCTTGAAGGAGGATAGTCCTTTTCAGGAATATCCTTGAAGGACGAGAGTCCTTTTCAGAAATATACTTGAAGGACGATAGTCCTTTTCAGGAATATCCTTGAAGGACGATAGTCGTTTCCAGGAATATTCTTGAAGGAGGATAGTCCTTTTCAGGAATATCCTTGAAGGACGATAGTCCTTTTCAGGAATATTCTTGAAGGACGATAGTCCATTTCAGGAATATACTTGAAGGACGATAGTCCTTTTCAGGAATATCCTTGAAGGACGATAGTCCTTTTCAGGAATATCCTTAAAGGACGTTAGTTCTTTGCAGGAATGTCCTTGAAGGACGATAGTCCTTTTCAGGAATATCCTTGAAGGACGATAAACGTTTTCAGGAATATTCTTGAAGAAGGATAGTCCTTTTCAGGAATATCCTTGAAGGACGATAGTTCTTTGCAGGAATATACTTGAAGGACGATAGTCCTTTGCAGGAATATCCTTGAAGGACGATAGTCCTTTTCAGTAATATCCTTAAAGTACGATAGTCCTTTTCAGGAATATTCTTGAAGGACGATAGTCCCTTTCAGGAATATCCTTGAAGGACGATAGTCCTTTTCAGGAATATCCTTGAAGGACGATAGTTCTTTGCAGGAATATTCTTTAAGGACGGCAGTCCTTTTCAGGAATATTCTTGAAGGACGTTAGTCCTTTCAGGAATATCCTTGAAGGACGATAGTCCTTTTCAGGAATATACTTGAAGGACGATAGTCCTTTTCAGGAATATACTTGAAGGACGATAGTCCTTTTCAGGAATATCCTTGAAGGACGATAGTTCTTTGCAGGAATATTCTTGAAGGACGATAGTCCTTTGCAGGAATATTCTTGAAGGACGATAGTCTTTTTCAGTAATATCCTTGAAGGAAGAGAGTCCTTTTCAGGAATATCCTTGAAGGACGATAGTCCTTTTCAGGAATATCCTTGAAGGACGAAAGTCCTTTTTAGGAATATCCTTGAAGGACGATAGTCCTTTTCAGGAATATCCTTGAAGGACGAGAGTCCTTTTCAGGAATATCCTTGAAGGACGATAGTCCTTTTCAGGAATATCCTTAAAGTACGATAGTCTTTTTCAGGAATATCCTTGAAGGACGATAGTCCTTGTCAGGAATATTCTTGAAGGACGATAGTCGTTTTCAGGAATATCCTTGAAAGACGATAGTTCTTTGCAGGAATATTCTTTAAGGACGACAGTCCTTTTCAGGAATATTCTTGAAGGACGTTAGTCCTTTCAGGAATATCCTTGAAGGACGATAGTCCTTTTCAGGAATATACTTGAAGGACGATAGTCCTTTTCAGGAATATACTTGAAGGACGATAGTCCTTTTCAGGAATATCCTTGAAGGACGATAGTTCTTTGCAGGAATATTCTTGTAGGACGATAGTCCTTTGCAGGAATATTCTTGAAGGACGATAGTCTTTTTCAGTAATATCCTTGAAGGAAGAGAGTCCTTTTCAGGAATATCCTTGAAGGACGATAGTCCTTTTCAGGAATATTCTTGAAGGACGATAGTCCTTCTCAGGAATATCCTTGAAGGATGAGAGTCCTTTTCAGGAATATCCTTGAAGGACGATAGTCCTTTTCTGGAATATCCTTGAAGGACGATAGTCCTTTTCAGGAATATCCTTAAAGTACGATAGTCTTTTTCAGGAATATCCTTGAAGGACGATAGTCCTTGTCAGGAATATTCTTGAAGGACGATAGTCGTTTTCAGGAATATTCTTGAAGGACGATAGTCCTTTTCAGGAATATCCTTGAAGGACGATATTTCTTTGCAGGAATATTCTTGAAGGACGATAGTCCTTTTCAGGAATATCCTTGAAGGACGATAGTTCTTTGCAGGAATATCCTTAAAGTACGATAGTCTTTTTCAGGAATATCCTTGAAGGACGATAGTCCTTTTCAGGAATATCCTTGAAGGACGATAGTCCTTTTCAGGAATATCCTTAAAGGACGATAGTTCTTTGCAGGAATGTCCTTGAAGGACGATAGTCCTTTTCAGGAATATCCTTGAAGGACGATAGTCGTTTTCAGGAATATTCTTGAAGGACGATAGTTCTTTGCAGGAATATACTTGAAGGACGATAGTCCTTTGCAGGAATATCCTTGAAGGACGATAGTCCTTTTCAGGAATATCCTTAAAGGACGATAGTCCTTTTCAGGAATATCCTTGAAGGACGATAGTTCTTTGCAGGAATATACTTGAAGGACGATAGTCCTTTGCAGGAATATCCTTGAAGGACGATAGTCCTTTTCAGTAATATCCTTAAAGTACGATAGTCCTTTTCAGGAATATTCTTGAAGGACGATAGTCCCTTTCAGGAATATCCTTGAAGGACGATAGTCCTTTTCAGGAATATCCTTGAAGGACGATAGTTCTTTGCAGGAATATTCTTTAAGGACGACAGTCCTTTTCAGGAATATTCTTGAAGGACGTTAGTCCTTTCAGGAATATCCTTGAAGGACGATAGTCCTTTTCAGGAATATACTTGAAGGACGATAGTCCTTTTCAGGAATATACTTGAAGGACGATAGTCCTTTTCAGGAATATCCTTGAAGGACGATAGTTCTTTGCAGGAATATTCTTGAAGGACGATAGTCCTTTGCAGGAATATTCTTGAAGGATGATAGTCCTTTTCAGGAATATCCTTGAAGGACGATAGTTCTTTGCAGGAATATCCTTGAAGGACGATAGTCTTTTTCAGTAATATCCTTGAAGGAAGAGAGTCCTTTTCAGGAATATCCTTGAAGGACGAGAGTCCTTTTCAGGAATATCCATGAAGGACGATAGTCCTTTTCAGGAATATCCTTGAAGGACGATAGTTCTTTGCAGGAATATTCTTGAAGGACGATAGTCCTTTGCAGGAATATTCTTGAAGGACGATAGTCTTTTTCAGTAATATCCTTGAAGGAAGAGAGTCCTTTTCAGGAATATCCTTGAAGGACGATAGTCCTTTTCAGGAATATCCTTGAAGGACGAAAGTCCTTTTTAGGAATATCCTTGAAGGACGATAGTCCTTTTCAGGAATATCCTTGAAGGACGAGAGTCCTTTTCAGGAATATCCTTGAAGGACGATAGTCCTTTTCAGGAATATCCTTAAAGTACGATAGTCTTTTTCAGGGATATGCTTGAAGGACGATAGTTCTTTGCAGGAATATTCTTGATTGACGATAGTCCTTTTCAGGAATATCCTTGAAAGACGATAGTCTTTTTCAGTAATATCCTTAAAATACGATTGTCCTTTTCAGGAATATCCTTGAAGGACGATAGTCCTTTTCAGGAATATCCTTGAAGGACGATAGTTCTTTGCAGGAATATTCTTGAAGGACGATAGTCCCTTTCAGGTATATCCTCGAAGGACGATAGTCCTTTTCAGGAATATCCTTGAAGGACGATAGTACTTTTTAGTTATATCCTTGAAGGACGATAGTCTTTTTCAGTTATATCCTTAAAATACGATTGTCCTTTTCAGGAATATCCTTGAAGGACGATAGTCCTTTTCAGGAATATGCTTGAAGGACGGTAGTTCTTTGCAGGAATATTCTTGATGGACGATAGTCCTTTTCAGGAATATCCTTGAAGGACGATAGTCCTTTTCAGGAATATCCTTGAAGGACGATAGTCCTTTTCAGGAATATCCTTGAAGGACGATATTTCTTTGCAGGAATATTCTTGAAGGACGATAGTCCTTTTCAGGAATATCCTTGAAGGACGATAGTTCTTTGCAGGAATATCCTTGAAAGACGATAGTCTTTTTCAGTAATATCCTTAAAATACGATTGTCCTTTTCAGGAATATCCTTGAAGGACGATAGTCCTTTTCAGGAATATCCTTGAAGGACGATAGTTCTTTGCAGGAATATCCTTGAAGGACGATAGTCCTTTTCAGGAATATCCTTGAAGGACGATAGTTCTTTGCAGGAATATTCTTTAAGGACGTTAGTCCTTTTCAGGAATATCCTTGAAGGACGATAGTTCTTTGCAGGAATATACCTTCTTGAAGGACGATAGTCCTTTTCAGGAATATCCTTGAAGGACGTTAGTCATTTCAGGAATATCCTTGAAGGACGATAGTCCTTTTCAGGAATATACTTGAAGGACGATAGTCCTTTTCAGGAATATACTTGAAGGACGATAGTCCTTTTCATAAATATCCTTGAAGGACGATAGTTCTTTGCAGGAATATCCTTGAAAGACTTTAGTCCTTTTCTGGAATATCCTTGAAGGACGATAGTCCTTTTCAGGAATATCCTTGAAGGATGAGAGTCCTTTTCAGGAATATCCTTGAAGGACGATAGTTATTTACAGGAATTTATAGGAATATCCTTGAAGGACGTTAGTCCTTGTCAGGAATATACTTGAAGGACGATAGTCCTTTTCAGGAATATCCTTGAAGGACGAGAGTCCTTTTCAGGAATATCCTTGAAGGACGAGAGTCCTTTTCAGGAATATCCTTGAAGGACGATAGTTATTTACAGGAATTTATAGGAATATCCTTGAAGGACGTTAGTCCTTGTCAGGAATATCCTTGAAGGACGATAGTCATTTTCAGGAATATACTTGAAGGACGATAGTCATTTTCAGGAATATACTTGAAGGACGATAGTCCTTTTCAGGAATATCCTTGAAGGACGATAGTCCTTTTCAGGAATATCCTTGAAGGACGATAGTTCTTTGCAGGAATGTCCTTGAAGGACGATAGTCCTTTTCAGGAATATCCTTGAAGGACGATAGTCCTTTTCAGGAATATCCTTGAAAGACGATAGTCCTTTTCAGGAATATCCGTGAAGGACGAGAGTCCTTTTCAGGAATATCCTTGAAGGACGATAGTTATTTACAGGAATTTATAGGAATATCCTTGAAGGACGTTAGTCCTTGTCAGGAATATCCTTGAAAGACGATAGTCCTTTTCAGGAATATCCTTGAAGGACGAGAGTCCTTTTCAGGAATATCCTTGAAGGACGATAGTTATTTACAGGAATTTATAGGAATATCCTTGAAGGACGATAGTCCTTTTCAGGAATATCCTTGAAGGACGATAGTCCTTTTCAGGAATATCCTTGAAAGACGATAGTCCTTTTCAGGAATATCCTTGAAGGACGAGAGTCCTTTTCAGGAATATCCTTGAAGGACGATAGTTATTTACAGGAATTTATAGGAATATCCTTGAAGGACGTTAGTCCTTGTCAGGAATATACTTGAAGGACGATAGTCCTTTTCAGGAATATACTTGAAGGACGATAGTCCTTTTCAGGAATATCCTTGAAGGACGATAGTTCTTTGCAGGAATGTCCTTGAAAGACGATAGTCCTTTTCAGGAATATCCTTGAAGGACGATAGTCGTTTTCAGGAATATTCTTGAAGGAGGATAGTCCTTTTCAGGAATATCCTTGAAGGACGAGAGTCCTTTTCAGAAATATACTTGAAGGACGATAGTCCTTTTCAGGAATATCCTTGAAGGACGATAGTCGTTTCCAGGAATATTCTTGAAGGAGGATAGTCCTTTTCAGGAATATCCTTGAAGGACGATAGTCCTTTTCAGGAATATTCTTGAAGGACGATAGTCCATTTCAGGAATATACTTGAAGGACGATAGTCCTTTTCAGGAATATCCTTGAAGGACGATAGTCCTTTTCAGGAATATCCTTAAAGGACGTTAGTTCTTTGCAGGAATGTCCTTGAAGGACGATAGTCCTTTTCAGGAATATCCTTGAAGGACGATAAACGTTTTCAGGAATATTCTTGAAGAAGGATAGTCCTTTTCAGGAATATCCTTGAAGGACGATAGTTCTTTGCAGGAATATACTTGAAGGACGATAGTCCTTTGCAGGAATATCCTTGAAGGACGATAGTCCTTTTCAGTAATATCATTAAAGTACGATAGTCCTTTTCAGGAATATTCTTGAAGGACGATAGTCCCTTTCAGGAATATCCTTGAAGGACGATAGTCCTTTTCAGGAATATCCTTGAAGGACGATAGTTCTTTGCAGGAATATTCTTTAAGGACGACAGTCCTTTTCAGGAATATTCTTGAAGGACGTTAGTCCTTTCAGGAATATCCTTGAAGGACGATAGTCCTTTTCAGGAATATACTTGAAGGACGATAGTCCTTTTCAGGAATATACTTGAAGGACGATAGTCCTTTTCAGGAATATCCTTGAAGGACGATAGTTCTTTGCAGGAATATTCTTGAAGGACGATAGTCCTTTGCAGGAATATTCTTGAAGGACGATAGTCTTTTTCAGTAATATCCTTGAAGGAAGAGAGTCCTTTTCAGGAATATCCTTGAAGGACGATAGTCCTTTTCAGGAATATCCTTGAAGGACGAAAGTCCTTTTTAGGAATATCCTTGAAGGACGATAGTCCTTTTCAGGAATATCCTTGAAGGACGAGAGTCCTTTTCAGGAATATCCTTGAAGGACGATAGTCCTTTTCAGGAATATCCTTAAAGTACGATAGTCTTTTTCAGGAATATCCTTGAAGGACGATAGTCCTTGTCAGGAATATTCTTGAAGGACGATAGTCGTTTTCAGGAATATCCTTGAAAGACGATAGTTCTTTGCAGGAATATTCTTTAAGGACGACAGTCCTTTTCAGGAATATTCTTGAAGGACGTTAGTCCTTTCAGGAATATCCTTGAAGGACGATAGTCCTTTTCAGGAATATACTTGAAGGACGATAGTCCTTTTCAGGAATATACTTGAAGGACGATAGTCCTTTTCAGGAATATCCTTGAAGGACGATAGTTCTTTGCAGGAATATTCTTGAAGGACGATAGTCCTTTGCAGGAATATTCTTGAAGGACGATAGTCTTTTTCAGTAATATCCTTGAAGGAAGAGAGTCCTTTTCAGGAATATCCTTGAAGGACGATAGTCCTTTTCAGGAATATTCTTGAAGGACGATAGTCCTTCTCAGGAATATCCTTGAAGGACGATAGTCCTTTTCAGGAATATCCTTGAAGGACGATAGTCCTTTTCAGGAATATCCTTAAAGTACGATAGTCTTTTTCAGGAATATCCTTGAAGGACGATAGTCCTTGTCAGGAATATTCTTGAAGGACGATAGTCGTTTTCAGGAATATTCTTGAAGGACGATAGTCCTTTTCAGGAATATCCTTGAAGGACGATATTTCTTTGCAGGAATATTCTTGAAGGACGATAGTCCTTTTCAGGAATATCCTTGAAGGACGATAGTTCTTTGCAGGAATATCCTTGAAGGACGATAGTCTTTTTCAGTAATATCCTTAAAATACGATTGTCCTTTTCAGGAATATCCTTGAAGGACGATAGTCCTTTTCAGGAATATCCTTGAAGGACGATAGTCCATTTCAGGAATATACTTGAAGGACGATAGTCCTTTTCAGGAATATCCTTGAAGGACGATAGTCCTTTTCAGGAATATCCTTTAAGGACGATAGTTCTTTGCAGGAATGTCCTTGAAGGACGATAGTCCTTTTCAGGAATATCCTTGAAGGACGATAGTCGTTTTCAGGAATATTCTTGAAGAAGGATAGTCCTTTTCAGGAATATCCTTGAAGGACGATAGTTCTTTGCAGGAATATACTTGAAGGACGATAGTCCTTTGCAGGAATATCCTTATAGGACGATAGTCCTTTTCAGTAATATCCTTAAAGTACGATAGTCCTTTTCAGGAATATTCTTGAAGGACGATAGTCCCTTTCAGGAATATCCTTGAAGGACGATAGTCCTTTTCAGGAATATCCTTGAAGGACGATAGTTCTTTGCAGGAATATTCTTTAAGGACGACAGCCTTTTCAGGAATATTCTTGAAGGACGTTAGTCCTTTCAGGAATATCCTTGAAGGACGATAGTCCTTTTCAGGAATATACTTGAAGGACGATAGTCCTTTTCAGGAATATACTTGAAGGACGATAGTCCTTTTCAGGAATATCCTTGAAGGACGATAGTTCTTTGCAGGAATATTCTTGAAGGACGATAGTCCTTTGCAGGAATATTCTTGAAGGATGATAGTCCTTTTCAGGAATATCCTTGAAGGACGATAGTTCTTTGCAGGAATATCCTTGAAGGACGATAGTCTTTTTCAGTAATATCCTTGAAGGAAGAGAGTCCTTTTCAGGAATATCCTTGAAGGACGAGAGTCCTTTTCAGGAATATCCATGAAGGACGATAGTCCTTTTCAGGAATATCCTTGAAGGACGAGAGTCCTTTTCAGAAATTTCCTTGAAGGATGATAGTCCTTCTCAGGAATATCCTTGAAGGACGATAGTCCTTTTCAGGAATATCCTTGAAGGACGATAGTCCTTTTCAGGAATATCCTTGAAGGACGATAGTTCTTTGCAGGAATATCCTTGAAGGACGATAGTCTTTTTCAGTAATATCCTTAAAATACGATTGTCCTTTTCAGGAATATCCTTGAAGGACGATAGTCCTTTTCAGGAATATCCTTGAAGGACGATAGTCCATTTCAGGAATATACTTGAAGGACGATAGTCCTTTTCAGGAATATCCTTGAAGGACGATAGTCCTTTTCAGGAATATCCTTGAAGGACGATAGTTCTTTGCAGGAATGTCCTTGAAGGACGATAGTCCTTTTCAGGAATATCCTTGAAGGACGATAGTCGTTTTCAGGAATATTCTTGAAGAAGGATAGTCCTTTTCAGGAATATCCTTGAAGGACGATAGTTCTTTGCAGGAATATACTTGAAGGACGATAGTCCTTTGCAGGAATATCCTTATAGGACGATAGTCCTTTTCAGTAATATCCTTAAAGTACGATAGTCCTTTTCAGGAATATTCTTGAAGGACGATAGTCCCTTTCAGGAATATCCTTGAAGGACGATAGTCCTTTTCAGGAATATCCTTGAAGGACGATAGTTCTTTGCAGGAATATTCTTTAAGGACGACAGCCTTTTCAGGAATATTCTTGAAGGACGTTAGTCCTTTCAGGAATATCCTTGAAGGACGATAGTCCTTTTCAGGAATATACTTGAAGGACGATAGTCCTTTTCAGGAATATACTTGAAGGACGATAGTCCTTTTCAGGAATATCCTTGAAGGACGATAGTTCTTTGCAGGAATATTCTTGAAGGACGATAGTCCTTTGCAGGAATATTCTTGAAGGATGATAGTCCTTTTCAGGAATATCCTTGAAGGACGATAGTTCTTTGCAGGAATATCCTTGAAGGACGATAGTCTTTTTCAGTAATATCCTTGAAGGACGAGAGTCCTTTTCAGGAACATCCATGAAGGACGATAGTCCTTTTCAGGAATATCCTTGAAGGACGATAGTCCTTTTCAGAAATTTCCTTGAAGGATGATAGTCCTTCTCAGGAATATCCTTGAAGGACGATAGTCCTTTTCAGGAATATCCTTGAAGGACGATAGTCCTTTTCAGGAATATCCTTGAAGGACGAAAGTCCTTTTTAGGAATATCCTTGAAGGACGATAGTCCTTTTCAGGAATATCCTTGAAGGACGATAGTCCTTTTCAGGAATATCCTTAAAGTACGATAGTCTTTTTCAGGAATATCCTTGAAGGACGATAGTCCTTGTCAGGATTATTCTTGAAGGACGATAGTCGTTTTCAGGAATATCCTTGAAGGACGATAGTCCTTTTCAGGAATATCCTTGAAGGACGATAGTCCTTTTCAGAAATATTCTTGAAGGACGATAGTCCTTCTCAGGAATATCCTTGAAGGATGAGAGTCCTTTTCAGGAATATCCTTGAAGGACGATAGTCCTTTTCAGGAATATCCTTGAAGGACGATAGTCCTTTTCAGGAATATCCTTAAAGTACGATAGTCTTTTTCAGGAATATCCTTGAAGGACGATAGTCCTTGTCAGGATTATTCTTGAAGGACGATAGTCGTTTTCAGGAATATCCTTGAAGGACGATAGTCCTTTTCAGGAATATACTTGAAGGACGATATTTCTTTGCAGGAATATTCTTGAAGGACGATTGTCCTTTTCAGGAATATCCTTGAAGGACGATAGTTCTTTGCAGGAATATCCTTGAAGGACGATAGTCTTTTTCAGTAATATCCTTAAAATACGATTGTCCTTTTCAGGAATATCCTTGAAGGACGATAGTCCTTTTCAGGAATATCCTTGAAGGACGATAGTTCTTTGCAGGAATATTCTTGAAGGACGATAGTCCCTTTCAGGAATATACTTGAAGGACGATAGTCCTTTTCAGGAATATACTTGAAGGACGATAGTCCTTTTCATAAATATCCTTGAAGGACGATAGTTCTTTGCAGGAATATCCTTGAAAGACTTTAGTCCTTTTCTGGAATATCCTTGAAGGACGATAGTTCTTTGCAGGAATATTCTTGAAGGACGATAGTCCTTTTCAGGAATATCCTTGAAGGACGATAGTCCTTTTCAGGAATATGCTTGAAGGACGATAGTTCTTTGCAGGAATATTCTTGAAGGAGGATAGTCCTTTTCAGGAATATCCTTGAAGGACGATAGTCCTTTTCAGGAATATCCTTGAAGGACGATAGTCCTTTTCAGGAATATCCTTGAAGGACGAGAGTCCTTTTCAGGAATATCCTTGAAGGACGATAGTCCTTTTCAGGAATATCCTTGAAGGACGATAGTTCTTTGCGGGAATATCCTTGAAGGATGATAGTCCTTCTCAGGAATATCCTTGAAGGACGATAGTCCTTTTCAGGAATATCCTTGAAGGACGATAGTCCTTTTCAGGAATATCCTTGAAGGACGAAAGTCCTTTTTAGGAATATCCTTGAAGGACGATAGTCCTTTTCAGGAATATCCTTGAAGGACGAGTGTCCTTTTACAGGAATTTATAGGAATATCCTTGAAGGACGTTAGTCCTTGTCAGGAATATACTTGAAGGACGATAGTCCTTTTAAGAATATCCTTGAAGGACGAGAGTCCTTTTCAGGAATATCCTTGAAGGACGAGAGTCCTTTTCAGGAATATCCTTGAAGGACGATAGTTATTTACAGGAATTTATAGGAATATCCTTGAAGGACGTTAGTCCTTGTCAGGAATATCCTTGAAGGACGAGTGTCCTTTTCAGAAATATTCTTGAAGGACGATAGTCCTTCTCAGGAATATCCTTGAAGGATGAGAGTCCTTTTCAGGAATATCCTTGAAGGACGATAGTCCTTTTCAGGAATATCCTTGAAGGACGATAGTCCTTTTCAGGAATATCCTTAAAGTACGATAGTCTTTTTCAGGAATATCCTTGAAGGACGATAGTCCTTGTCAGGAATATTCTTGAAGGACGATAGTCGTTTTCAGGAATATCCTTGAAGGATGATAGTCCTTTTCAGGAATATCCTTGAAGGACGATATTTCTTTGCAGGAATATTCTTGAAGGACGATAGTCCTTTTCAGGAATATCCTTGAAGGACGATAGTTCTTTGCAGGAATATCCTTGAAGGACGATAGTCTTTTTCAGTAATATCCTTAAAATACGATTGTCCTTTTCAGGAATATCCTTGAAGGACGATAGTCCTTTTCAGGAATATCCTTGAAGGACGATAGTCCATTTCAGGAATATACTTGAAGGACGATAGTCCTTTTCAGGAATATCCTTGAAGGACGATAGTCCTTTTCAGGAATATCCTTAAAGGACGATAGTTCTTTGCAGGAATGTCCTTGAAGGACGATAGTCCTTTTCAGGAATATCCTTGAAGGACGATAGTCGTTTTCAGGAATATTCTTGAAGAAGGATAGTCCTTTTCAGGAATATCCTTGAAGGACGATAGTTCTTTGCAGGAATATACTTGAAGGACGATAGTCCTTTGCAGGAATATCCTTGAAGGACGATAGTCCTTTTCAGTAATATCCTTAAAGTACGATAGTCCTTTTCAGGAATATTCTTGAAGGACGATAGTCCCTTTCAGGAATATCCTTGAAGGACGATAGTCCTTTTCAGGAATATCCTTGAAGGACGATAGTTCTTTGCAGGAATATTCTTTAAGGACGACAGTCCTTTTCAGGAATATTCTTGAAGGACGTTAGTCCTTTCAGGAATATCCTTGAAGGACGATAGTCCTTTTCAGGAATATACTTGAAGGACGATAGTCCTTTTCAGGAATATACTTGAAGGACGATAGTCCTTTTCAGGAATATCCTTGAAGGACGATAGTTCTTTGCAGGAATATTCTTGAAGGACGATAGTCCTTTGCAGGAATATTCTTGAAGGATGATAGTCCTTTTCAGGAATATCCTTGAAGGACGATAGTTCTTTGCAGGAATATCCTTGAAGGACGATAGTCTTTTTCAGTAATATCCTTGAAGGAAGAGAGTCCTTTTCAGGAATATCCTTGAAGGACGAGAGTCCTTTTCAGAAATTTCCTTGAAGGATGATAGTCCTTCTCAGGAATATCCTTGAAGGACGATAGTCCTTTTCAGGAATATCCTTGAAGGACGAAAGTCCTTTTTAGGAATATCCTTGAAGGACGATAGTCCTTTTCAGGAATATCCTTGAAGGACGAGAGTCCTTTTCAGAAATATTCTTGAAGGACGATAGTCCTTCTCAGGAATATCCTTGAAGGATGAGAGTCCTTTTCAGGAATATCCTTGAAGGACGATAGTCCTTTTCAGGAATATCCTTGAAGGACGATAGTCCTTTTCAGGAATATCCTTAAAGTACGATAGTCTTTTTCAGGAATATCCTTGAAGGACGATAGTCCTTGTCAGGATTATTCTTGAAGGACGATAGTCGTTTTCAGGAATATCCTTTAAGGACGATAGTCCTTTTCAGGAATATCCTTGAAGGACGATATTTCTTTGCAGGAATATTCTTGAAGGACGATAGTCCTTTTCAGGAATATCCTTGAAGGACGATAGTTCTTTGCAGGAATATCCTTGAAGGACGATAGTCTTTTTCAGTAATATCCTTAAAATACGATTGTCCTTTTCAGGAATATCCTTGAAGGACGATAGTCCTTTTCTGGAATATCCTTGAAGGACGATAGTTCTTTGCAGGAATATTCTTGAAGGACGATAGTCCTTTTCAGGAATATCCTTGAAGGACGATAGTCCTTTTCAGGAATATCCTTGAAGGACGTTAGTCCTTTTCAGGAATATTCTTGAAGGAGGAAAGTCCTTTTCAGGAATATCCTTGAAGGACGATAGTCCTTTTCAGGAATATCCTTGAAGGACGATAGTCCTTTTCAGGAATATCCTTGAAGGACGATAGTCCTTTTCAGGAATATCCTTGAAGGACGATAGTCCTTTTCAGGAATATCCTTGAAGGACGATAGTTCTTTGCGGGAATATCCTTGAAGGACGATAGTACTTTTTAGTTATATCTTTGAAGGACGATAGTCTTTTTCAGTAATATCCTTAAAATACGATAATCCTTTTCAGGAATATCCTTGAAGGACGATAGTCCTTTTCAGGAATATCCTTGAAGGACGATAGTCCTTTTCAGGAATATCCTTGAAGGACGAGAGTCCTTTTCAGGAATATCCTTGAAGGACGATAGTCCTTTTCAGGAATATCCTTGAAGGACGATAGTCCTTTTTAGGAATATCCTTGAAGGACGATAGTCCTTTTCAGGAATATCCTTGAAGGACGATAGTCCTTTTCAGGAATATCCTTGAAGGACGATAGCCCTTTTGACGAATATCCTTAAAGAACGATAGTCCTTTTCAGGAATATACTTGAAGGACGATAGTTCTTTTCAGGAATATCCTTGAAGGACGATAGTCCTTTTCAGGAATATCCTTGAAGGACGAGAGTCCTTTTCAGGAATATCCTTGAAGGACGATAGTTATTTACAGGAATTTATAGGAATATCCTTGAAGGACGTTAGTCCTTGTCAGGAATATACTTGAAGGACGATAGTCCTTTTAAGAATATCCTTGAAGGACGAGAGTCCTTTTCAGGAATATCCTTGAAGGACGAGAGTCCTTTTCAGGAATATCCTTGAAGGACGATAGTTATTTACAGGAATTTATAGGAATATCCTTGAAGGACGTTAGTCCTTGTCAGGAATATCCTTGAAGGACGATAGTCCTTTTCAGGAATATCCTTGAAGGACGATAGTCCTTTTTAGGAATATCCTTGGAGGACGATAGTCCTTTTCAGGAATATCCTTGAAGGACGATAGTCCTTTTCAGGAATATCCTTGAAGGACGAGAGTCCTTTTCAGGAATATCCTTGAAGGACGATAGTCCTTTTCAGGAATATCCTTGAAGGACGATAGTCCTTTTTAGGAATATCCTTGAAGGACGATAGTCCTTTTCAGGAATATCCTTGAAGGACGATAGTCCTTTTCAGGAATATCCTTGAAGGACGATAGCCCTTTTGAGGAATATCCTTAAAGAACGATAGTCCTTTTCAGGAATATACTTGAAGGACGATAGTTCTTTTCAGGAATATCCTTGAAGGACGATAGTCCTTTTCAGGAATATCCTTGAAGGACGAGAGTCCTTTTCAGGAATATCCTTGAAGGACGATAGTTATTTACAGGAATTTATAGGAATATCCTTGAAGGACGTTAGTCCTTGTCAGGAATATACTTGAAGGACGATAGTCCTTTTAAGAATATCCTTGAAGGACGAGAGTCCTTTTCAGGAATATCCTTGAAGGACGAGAGTCCTTTTCAGGAATATCCTTGAAGGACGATAGTTATTTACAGGAATTTATAGGAATATCCTTGAAGGACGTTAGTCCTTGTCAGGAATATCCTTGAAGGACGATAGTCCTTTTCAGGAATATACTTGAAGGACGATAGTCATTTTCAGGAATATACTTGAAGGACGATAGTCCTTTTCAGAAATATCCTTAAAGGACGATAGTCCTTTTCAGGAATATCCTTGAAGGACGATAGTTCTTTGCAGGAATGTCCTTGAAGGACGATAGTCCTTTTCAGGAATATCCTTGAAGGACGATAGTTCTTTGCAGGAATGTCCTTGAAGGACGATAGTCCTTTTCAGGAATATCCTTGAAGGACGATAGTCCTTTTCAGGAATATTCTTGAAGGAGGATAGTCCTTTTCAGGAATATTCTTGAAGGACGATATTCCATTTCAGGAATATACTTGAAGGACTATAGTCATTTTCAGGAATATCCTTGAAGGAGGATAGTTCTTTGCAGGAATGTCCTTGAAGGACGATAGTCCTTTTCAGGAATATCCTTGAAGGACGATAGTCGTTTTTAGGAATATCCTTGGAGGACGATAGTCCTTTTCAGGAATATTCTTGAAGGACGATAGTCCATTTCAGGAATATACTTGAAGGACGATAGTCATTTTCAGGAATATCCTTGAAGGAGGATAGTTCTTTGCAGGAATGTCCTTGAAGGACGATAGTCCTTTTCAGGAATATCCTTGAAGGACGATAGTCCTTTTCAGGAATATCCTTGAAGGACGATAGTTCTTTGCAGGAATGTCCTTGAAGGACGATAGTCCTTTTCAGGAATATCCTTGAAGGACGATAGTCGTTTTCAGGAATATTCTTGAAAGAGTATAGTCCTTTTCAGGAATATCCTTGAAGGACGATAGTTCTTTGCAGGAATATACTTGAAGGACGATAGTCCTTTGCAGGAATATCCTTGAAGGACGATAGTCCTTTTCAGTAATATCCTTAAAGTACGATAGTCCTTTACTGGAATATTCTTGAAGGACGATAGTCCCTTTCAGGAATATTCTTGAAGGACGATAGTCCTTTTCAGGAATATCCTTGAAGGACGATAGTTCTTTGCAGGAATATTCTTTAAGGACGTTAGTCCTTTTCAGAAATATCCTTGAAGGACGATAGTTCTTTGCAGGAATATACCTTCTTGAAGGACGATAGTCCTTTTCAGGAATATCCTTTAAGGACGTTAGTCCTTTCAGGAATATCCTTGAAGGACGATAGTCCTTTTCAGGAATATACTTGAAGGACGATAGTCCTTTTCAGGAATATACTTGAAGGACGATAGTCCTTTTCATAAATATCCTTGAAGGACGATAGTTCTTTGCAGGAATATCCTTGAAAGACTATAGTCCTTTTCTGGAATATCCTTGAAGGACGATAGTTCTTTGCAGGAATATTCTTGAAGGACGATAGTCCTTTTCAGGAATATCCTTGAAGGACGATAGTCCTTTTCAGAAATATCCTTGAAGGACGTTAGTCCTTTTCAGGAATATTCTTGAAGGAGGATAGTCCTTTTCAGGAATATCCTTGAAGGACGATAGTCCTTTTCAGGTATATCCTTGAAGGACGATAGTCCTTTTCAGGAATATCCTTGAAGGACGATAGTTCTTTGCGGGAATATCCTTGAAGGACGATAGTACTTTTTAGTTATATCTTTGAAGGACGATAGTCTTTTTCAGTAATATCCTTAAAATACGATAATCCTTTTCAGGTATATCCTTGAAGGACGATAGTCCTTTTCAGGAATATCCTTGAAGGACGATAGTCCTTTTCAGGAATATCCTTGAAGGACGAGAGTCCTTTTCAGGAATATCCTTGAAGGACGATAGTCCTTTTCAGGAATATCCTTGAAGGACGATAGTCCTTTTTAGGAATATCCTTGAAGGACGATAGTCCTTTTCAGGAATATCCTTGAAGGACGATAGTCCTTTTCAGGAATATCCTTGAAGGACGATAGCCCTTTTGACGAATATCCTGAAAGAACGATAGTCCTTTTCAGAAATATCCTTGAAGGACGATAGTCCTTTTCAGGAATATCCTTGAAGGACGAGAGTCCTTTTCAGGAATATCCTTGAAGGACGATAGTTATTTACAGGAATTTATAGGAATATCCTTGAAGGACGTTAGTCCTTGTCAGGAATATACTTGAAGGACGATAGTCCTTTTCAGGAATATACTTGAAGGACGATAGTCATTTTCAGGAATATACTTGAAGGACGATAGTCCTTTTCAGGAATATCCTTGAAGGACGATAGTCCTTTTCAGGAATATCCTTGAAGGACGATAGTTCTATGCAGGAATGTCCTTGAAGGACGATAGTGCTTTTCACGAATATCCTTGAAGGACGATTGTCCTTTTCAGGAATATTCTTGAAGGAGGATAGTCCTTTTCAGGAATATCCTTGAAGGACGATAGTCCTTTTCAGGAATATCCTTGAAGGACGATAGTCCTTTTCAGGAATATCCTAGAAGGACGATAGTCGTTTTCAGGAATATCCTTGGAGGACGATAGTCCTTTTCAGGAATATTCTTGAAGGACGATAGTCCATTTCAGGAATATACTTGAAGGACGGTAGTCATTTTCAGGAATATCCTTGAAGGAGGATAGTTCTTTGCAGGAATGTCCTTGAAGGACGATAGTCCTTTTCAGGAATATCCTTGAAGGACGATAGTTCTTTGCAGGAATGTCCTTGAAGGACGATAGTCCTTTTCAGGAATATCCTTGAAGGACGATAGTCGTTTTCAGGAATATTCTTGAAGAAGGATAGTCCTTTTCAGGAATATCCTTGAAGGACGATAGTTCTTTGCAGGAATATACTTGAAGGACGATAGTCCTTTGCAGGAATATCCTTGAAGGACGATAGTCCTTTTCAGTAATATCCTTAAAGTACGATAGTCCTTTACAGGAATATTCTTGATGGACGATAGTCCTTTTCAGGAAAATCCTTGAAGGACGATAGTCCTTTTCAGGAATATCCTTGAAGGACGATAGTTCTTTGCAGGAATATTCTTTAAGGACGTTAGTCCTTTTCAGGAATATCCTTGAAGGACGATAGTTCTTTGCAGGAATATACCTTCTTGAAGGACGATAGTCCTTTTCAGGAATATCCTTGAAGGACGTTAGTCCTTTCAGGAATATCCTTGAAGGACGATAGTCCTTTTCAGGAATATACTTGAAGGACGATAGTCCTTTTCAGGAATATACTTGACGGACGATAGTCCTTTTCATAAATATCTTTGAAGGACGATAGTTCTTTGCAGGAATATCCTTAAAAGACTTTAGTCCTTTTCTGGAATATCCTTGAAGGACGATAGTTCTTTGCAGGAATATTCTTGAAGGACGATAGTCCTTTTCAGGAATATCCTTGAAGGACGATAGTCCTTTTCAGGAATATCCTTGAAGGACGTTAGTCCTTTTCAGGAATATTCTTGAAGGAGGATAGTCCTTTTCAGGAATATCCTTGAAGGACGATAGTCCTTTTCAGGAATATCCTTGAAGGACGATAGTCCTTTTCAGGAATATCCTTGAAGGACGATAGTCCTTTTCAGGAATATCCTTGAAGGACGATAGTTCTTTGCGGGAATATCCTTGAAGGACGATAGTACTTTTTAGTTATATCTTTGAAGGACGATAGTCTTTTTCAGTAATATCCTTAAAATACGATAATCCTTTTCAGGAATATCCTTGAAGGACGATAGTCCTTTTCAGGAATATCCTTGAAGGACGATAGTCCTTTTCAGGAATATCCTTGAAGGACGAGAGTCCTTTTCAGGAATATCCTTGAAGGACGATAGTCCTTTTCAGGAATATCCTTGAAGGACGATAGTCCTTTTTAGGAATATCCTTGAAGGACGATAGTCCTTTTCAGGAATATCCTTGAAGGACGATAGTCCTTTTCAGGAATATCCTTGAAGGACGATAGCCCTTTTGACGATTATCCTTAAAGAACGATAGTCCTTTTCAGGAATATATTTGAAGGACGATAGTCATTTTCAGGAATATACTTGAAGGACGATAGTCCTTTTCAGGAATATCCTTGAAGGACGATAGTCCTTTTCAAGAATATCCTTGAAGGACGATAGTTCTTTGCAGGAATGTCCTTGAAGGACGATAGTCCTTTTCAGGAATATCCTTGAAGGACGATAGTCCTTTTCAGGAATATCCTTGAAGGACGATAGTCCTTTTCAGGAATATCCTTGAAGGACGAGAGTCCCTTTTCAGGAATATCCTTGAAGGACGATAGTTATTTACAGGAATTTATAGGAATATCCTTGAAGGACGTTAGTCCTTGTCAGGAATATACTTGAAGGACGATAGTCCTTTTCAGGAATATCCTTGAAGGACGAGAGTCCTTTTCAGGAATATCCTTGAAGGACGAGAGTCCTTTTCAGGAATATCCTTGAAGGACGATAGTTATTTACAGGAATTTATAGGAATATCCTTGAAGGACGTTAGTCCTTGTCAGGAATATACTTGAAGGACGATAGTCCTTTTCAGGAATATCCTTGAAGGACGATAGTTCTTTGCAGGAATGTCCTTGAAGGACGATAGTCCTTTTCAGGAATATATTTGAAGGACGATAGTCATTTTCAGGAATATACTTGAAGGACGATAGTCCTTTTCAGGAATATCCTTGAAGGACGATAGTCCTTTTCAGGAATATCCTTGAAGGACGATAGTTCTTTGCAGGAATGTCCTTGAAGGACGATAGTCCTTTTCAGGAATATCCTTGAAGGACGATAGTCCTTTTCAGGAATATCCTTGAAGGACGATAGTCCTTTTCAGGAATATCCTTGAAGGACGAGAGTCCTTTTCAGGAATATCCTTGAAGGACGATAGTTATTTACAGGAATTTATAGGAATATCCTTGAAGGACGTTAGTCCTTGTCAAGAATATACTTGAAGGACGATAGTCCTTTTCAGGAATATACTTGAAGGACGATAGTCCTTTTCAGGAATATCCTTGAAGGACGATAGTTCTTTGCAGGAATGTCCTTGAAAGACGATAGTCCTTTTCAGGAATATCCTTGAAGGACGATAGTCGTTTTCAGGAATATTCTTGAAGGAGGATAGTCCTTTTCAGGAATATCCTTGAAGGACGAGAGTCCTTTTCAGAAATATTCTTGAAGGACGATAGTCCTTTTCAGGAATATCCTTGAAGGACGATAGTCGTTTCCAGGAATATTCTTGAAGGAGGATAGTCCTTTTCAGGAATATCCTTGAAGGACGATAGTCCTTTTCAGGAATATTCTTGAAGGACGATAGTCCATTTCAGGAATATACTTGAAGGACGATAGTCCTTTTCAGGAATATCCTTGAAGGACGATAGTCCTTTTCAGGAATATCCTTCAAGGACGATAGTTCTTTGCAGGAATGTCCTTGAAGGATGATAGTCCTTTTCAGGAATATCCTTGAAGGACGATAGTCGTTTTCAGGAATATTCTTGAAGAAGGATAGTCCTTTTCAGGAATATCCTTGAAGGACGATAGTTCTTTGCAGGAATATACTTGAAGGACGATAGTCCTTTTTAGGAATATCCTTGAAGGACGATAGTCCTTTTCAGTAATATCCTTAAAGTACGATAGTCCTTTTCAGGAATATTCTTGAAGGACGATAGTCCCTTTCAGGAATATCCTTGAAGGACGATAGTCCTTTTCAGAAATATCCTTGAAGGACGATAGTTCTTTGCAGGAATATTCTTTAAGGACGACAGTCCTTTTCAGGAATATTCTTGAAGGACGTTAGTCCTTTCAGGAATATCCTTGAAGGACGATAGTCCTTTTCAGGAATATACTTGAAGGACGATAGTCGCTTTTCAGGAATATACTTGAAGGACGATAGTCCTTTTCAGGAATATCCTTGAAGGACGATAGTTCTTTGCAGGAATATTCTTGAAGGACGATAGTCCTTTGCAGGAATATTCTTGAAGGATGATAGTCTTTTTCAGGAATATCCTTGAAGGACGATAGTTCTTTGCAGGAATATCCTTGAAGGACGATAGTCTTTTTCAGTAATATCCTTGAAGGAAGAGAGTCCTTTTCAGGAATATCCTTGAAGGACGAGAGTCCTTTTCAGGAATATCCATGAAGGACGATAGTCCTTTTCAGGAATATTCTTGAAGGACGAGAGTCCTTTTCAGAAATTTCCTTGAAGGATGATAGTCCTTCTCAGGAATATCCTTGAAGGACGATAGTCCTTTTCAGGAATATCCTTGAAGGACGATAGTCCTTTTCAGGAATATCCTTGAAGGACGAAAGTCCTTTTTAGGAATATCCTTGAAGGACGAGAGTCCTTTTCAGGAATATCCTTGAAGGACGAGAGTCCTTTTCAGAAATATTCTTGAAGGACGATAGTCCTTCTCAGGAATATCCTTGAAGGATGAGAGTCCTTTTCAGGAATATCCTTGAAGGACGATAGTCCTTTTCAGGAATATCCTTGAAGGACGATAGTCCTTTTCAGGAATATCCTTAAAGTACGATAGTCTTTTTCAGGAATATCCTTGAAGGACGATAGTCCTTGTCAGGAATATTCTTGAAGGATGATAGTCGTTTTCAGGAATATCCTTGAAGGACGATAGTCCTTTTCAGGAATATCCTTGAAGGACGATATTTCTTTGCAGGAATATTCTTGAAGGACGATAGTCCTTTTCAGGAATATCCTTGAAGGACGATAGTTCTTTGCAGGAATATCCTTGAAGGACGATAGTCTTTTTCAGTAATATCCTTAAAATACGATTGTCCTTTTCAGGAATATCCTTGAAGGACGATAGTCCTTTTCAGGAATATCCTTGAAGGACGATAGTCCATTTCAGGAATATACTTGAAGAACGATAGTCGTTTTCAGGAATATTCTTGAAGAAGGATAGTCCTTTTCAGGAATATCCTTGAAGGACGATAGTTCTTTGCAGGAATATACTTGAAGGACGATAGTCCTTTGCAGGAATATCCTTGAAGGACGATAGTCCTTTTCAGTAATATCCTTAAAGTACGATAGTCCTTTTCAGGAATATTCTTGAAAGACGATAGTCCCTTTCAGGAATATCCTTGAAGGACGATAGTCCTTTTCAGGAATATCCTTGAAGGACGATAGTTCTTTGCAGGAATATTCTTTAAGGACGACAGTCCTTTTCAGGAATATTCTTGAAGGACGTTAGTCCTTTCAGGAATATCCTTGAAGGACGATAGTCCCTTTCAGGAATATCCTTGAAGGACGATAGTCCTTTTCAGTAATATCCTTAAAGAACGATAGTCCTTTTCAGGAATATTCTTGAAGGACGATAGTCCCTTTCAGGAATATCCTTGAAGGACGATAGTCCTTTTCAGGAATATCCTTGAAGGACGATAGTTTTTTGCAGGAATATTCTTTAAGGACGACAGTCCCTTTTCAGGAATATTCTTGAAGGACGTTAGTCCTTTCAGGAATATCCTTGAAGGACGATAGTCCTTTTCAGGAATATACTTGAAGGACGATAGTCCTTTTCAGGAATATCCTTGAAGGACGATAGTCCTTTTCAGGAATATCCTTGAAGGACGAGAGTCCTTTTCAGGAATATCCTTGAAGGACGTTAGTCCTTGTCAGGAATATACTTGAAGGACGATAGTCCTTTTCAGGAATATACTTGAAGGACGATAGTCCTTTTCAGGAATATCCTTGAAGGACGATAGTTCTTTGCAGGAATGTCCTTGAAAGACGATAGTCCTTTTCAGGAATATCCTTGAAGGACGATAGTCGTTTTCAGGAATATTCTTGAAGGAGGATAGTCCTTTTCAGGAATATCCTTGAAGGACGAGAGTCCTTTTCAGAAATATTCTTGAAGGACGATAGTCCTTTTAAGGAATATCCTTGAAGGACGATAGTCGTTTCCAGGAATATTCTTGAAGGAGGATAGTCCTTTTCAGGAATATCCTTGAAGGACGATAGTCCTTTTCAGGAATATTCTTGAAGGACGATAGTCCATTTCAGGAATATACTTGAAGGACGATAGTCCTTTTCAGGAATATCCTTGGAGGACGATAGTCCTTTTCAGGAATATCCTTAAAGGACGATAGTTCTTTGCAGGAATGTCCTTGAAGGACGATAGTCCATTTCAGGAATATCCTTGAAGGACGATAGTCGTTTTCAGGAATATTCTTGAAGAAGGATAGTCCTTTTCAGGAATATCCTTGAAGGACGATAGTTCTTTGCAGGAATATACTTGAAGGACGATAGTCCTTTGCAGGAATATCCTTGAAGGACGATAGTCCTTTTCAGTAATATCCTTAAAGTACGATAGTCCTTTTCAGGAATATTCTTGAAGGACGATAGTCCCTTTCAGGAATATCCTTGAAGGACGATAGTCCTTTTCAGGAATATCTTTGAAGGACGATAGTTCTTTGCAGGAATATTCTTTAAGGACGACAGTCCTTTTCAGGAATATTCTTGAAGGACGTTAGTCCTTTCAGGAATATCCTTGAAGGACGATAGTCCTTTTCAGGAATATATTTGAAGGACGATAGTCCTTTTCAGGAATATACTTGAAGAACGATAGTCCTTTTCAGGATTATCCTTGAAGGACGATAGTTCTTTGCAGGAATATTCTTGAAGGACGATAGTCCTTTGCAGGAATATTCTTGAAGGATGATAGTCCTTTTCAGGAATATCCTTGAAGGACGATAGTTCTTTGCAGGAATATCCTTGAAGGACGATAGTCTTTTTCAGTAATATCCTTGAAGGAAGAGAGTCCTTTTCAGGAATATCCTTGAAGGACGAGAGTCCTTTTCAGGAATATCCATGAAGGACGATAGTCCTTTTCAGGAATATCCTTGAAGGACGAGAGTCCTTTTCAAAAATTTCCTTGAAGGATGATAGTCCTTCTCAGGAATATCCTTGAAGGACGATAGTCCTTTTCAGGAATATCCTTGAAGGACGAAAGTCCGTTTTAGGAATATCCTTGAAGGACGATAGTCCTTTTCAGGAATATCCTTGAAGGACGAGAGTCCTTTTCAGAAATATTCTTGAAGGACGATAGTCCTTCTCAGGAATATCCTTGAAGGATGAGAGTCCTTTTCAGGAATATCCTTGAAGGACGATAGTCCTTTTCAGGAATATCCTTGAAGGACGATAGTCCTTGTCAGGAATATCCTTGAAGGACGATAGTCGTTTTCAGGAATATCCTTGAAGGACGATAGTCCTTTTCAGGAATATCCTTGAAGGACGATATTTCTTTGCAGGAATATTCTTGAAGGACGATAGTCCTTTTCAGGAATATCCTTGAAGGACGATAGTTCTTTGCAGGAATATCCTTGAAGGACGATAGTCTTTTTCAGTAATATCCTTAAAATACGATTGTCCTTTTCAGGAATATCCTTGAAGGACGATAGTCCTTTTCAGGAATATCCTTGAAAGACGATAGTTCTTTGCAGGAATATTCTTGAAGGACGATAGTCCCTTTCAGGTATATCCTCGAAGGACGATAGTCCTTTTTAGGTATATCCTTGAAGGACGATAGTCCTTTTCAGGAATATCCTTGAAGGACGAGAGTCCTTTTCAGGAATATCCTTGAAGGACGATAGTCCTTTTCAGGAATATCCTTGAAGGACGAGAGTCCTTTTCAGGAATATCCTTGAAGGACGATAGTCCTTTTCAGGAATATCCTTGAAGGACGAAAGTCCTTTTTAGGAATATCCTTGAAAGACGATAGTCCTTTTTAGGAATATCCTTGAAGGACGAGAGTCCTTTTCAGAAATATTCTTGAAGGACGATAGTCCTTTTCAGGAATATCCTTAAAGGACGAGAGTCCTTTTCAGGAATATCCTTGAAGGACGATAGTCCTTTTCAGGAATATCCTTGAAGGACGAGAGTCCTTTTCAGGAATATCCTTGAAGGACGATAGTCCTTTTCAGGAATATCCTTGAAGGACGAAAGTCCTTTTTAGGAATATCCTTGAAAGACGATAGTCCTTTTTAGGAATATCCTTGAAGGACGAGAGTCCTTTTCAGAAATATTCTTGAAGGACGATAGTCCTTTTCAGGAATATCCTTAAAGGACGAGAGTCCTTTTCAGGAATATCCTTGAAGGACGATAGTCCTTTTCAGGAATATCCTTGAAGGACGAAAGTCCTTTTTAGGAATATCCTTGAAGGACGATAGTCCTTTTCAGGAATATCCTTGAAGGACGAGAGTCCTTTTCAGAAATATTCTTGAAGGACGATAGTCCTTTTCAGGAATATCCTTGAAGGACGAGAGTCCTTTTCAGGAATATCCTTGAAGGACGAGAGTCCTTTTCAGGAATATCCTTGAAGGACGATTGTCGTTTTCAGGAATATCCTTGAAGGACGAGAGTCCTTTTCAGGAATATCCTTGAAGGACGATAGTCCTTTTCAGGAATATCCTTGAAGGACGATAGTCCTTTTCAGGAATATCCTTGAAGGACGATAGTCCTTTTCAGGAATATCCTTGAAGGACGATAGTACTTTTTAGTTATATCCTTGAAGGACGATAGTACTTTTTAGTTATATCCTTGAAGGACGATAGTCTTTTTCAGTTATATCCTTAAAATACGATTGTCCTTTTCAGGAATATCCTTGAAGGACGATTGTCCTTTTCAGGAATATCCTTGAAGGACGATAGTCCTTTTCAGGAATATTCTTGAAGGACGATAGTCCTTTTCAGGAATATCCTTGAAGGACGATAGTCCTTTTCAGGAATATCCTTGAAGGACGATAGTCCTTTTCAGGAATATCCTTGAAGGACGATATTTCTTTGCAGGAATATTCTTGAAGGACGAAAGTCCTTTTCAGGAATATCCTTGAAGGACGATAGTTCTTTGCAGGAATATCCTTGAAGGACGATAGTCTTTTTCAATAATATCCTTAAAATACGATTGTCCTTTTCAGGAATATCCTTGAAGGACGATAGTCCTTTTCAGGAATATCCTTGAAGGACGATAGTTCTTTGCAGGAATATTCTTGAAGGACGATAGTCCCTTTCAGGTATATCCTCGAAGGACGATAGTCCTTTTTAGGTATATCCTTGAAGGACGATAGTCCTTTTCAGGAATATCCTTGAAGGACGAGAGTCCTTTTCAGGAATATCCTTGAAGGACGATAGTCCTTTTCAGGAATATCCTTGAAGGACGAGAGTCCTTTTCAGGAATATCCTTGAAGGACGATAGTCCTTTTCAGGAATATCCTTGAAGGACAAAAGTCCTTTTTAGGAATATCCTTGAAGGACGATAGTCCTTTTTAGGAATATCCTTGAAGGACGATAGTCCTTTTCAGGAATATCCTTGAAGGACGATAGCCCTTTTGAGGAATATCCTTAAAGAACAATAGTCCTTTTCAGGAATATCCTTGAAGGACGATAGTCCTTTTCAGGAATATCCTTGAAGGACGAGAGTCCTTTTCAGGAATATCCTTGAAGGACGATAGTTATTTACAGGAATTTATAGGAATATCCTTGAAGGACGTTAGTCCTTGTGAGGAATATCCTTGAAGGACGATAGTCCTTTTCAGGAATATACTTGAAGGACGATAGTCATTTTCAGGAATATCCTTGAAGGACGATAGTTCTTTGCAGGAATGTCCTTGAAGGACGATAGTCCTTTTCAGGAATATCCTTGAAGGACGATAGTCGTTTTCAGGAATATTCTTGAAGGAGGATAGTCCTTTTCAGGAATATCCTTGAAGGACGATAGTCCTTTTCAGGAATATTCTTGAAGGACGATAGTCCATTTCAGGAATATACTTGAAGGACGATAGTCCTTTTCAGGAATATCCTTGAAGGACGATAGTTCTTTGCAGGAATATTCTTGAAGGACGATAGTCCTTTTCAGGAATATCCTTGAAGGACGATAGTCCTTTTCAGGAATATCCTTGAAGGACGATATTTCTTTGCAGGAATATTCTTGAAGGACGATAGTCGTTTTCAGTAATATCCTTAAAGTACGATAGTCCTTTTCAGGAATATCCTTGAAGGACGATAGTCCTTTTCAGGAATATCCTTGAAGGACGATAGTTCTTTGCAGGAATATTCTTGAAGGACGATAGTCCTTTCCAGGAATATCCTTGAAGGACGAAAATCCTTTTCAGGAATATCCTTGAAGGACGATAGTCCTTTTCAGGAATATCCTTAAAGTACGATAGTCCTTTTCAGGAATATCCTTGAAGGACGATAGTCCTTGTCAGGAATATTCTTGAAGGACGATAGTCCATTTCAGGAATATACTTGAAGGACGATAGTCATTTTCAGGAATATCCTTGAAGGACGATAGTTCTTTTGCAGGAATGTCCTTGAAGGACGTTAGTCCTTTTCAGGAATATACTTGAAGGACGATAGTCCTTTTCAGGAATATCCTTGAAGGACGATAGTCCTTTTCAGGAATATCCTTGAAGGACGTTAGTCCTTTTCAGGAATATCCTTGACGAACGATAGTCCTTTACAGGAATATTCTTGAATGAAGATAGTCGTTTTCAGTAATATCCTTAAAGTACGATAGTCCTTTTCAGGAATATCCTTGAAGGACGATAGTCCTTTTCAGGAATATCCTTGAAGGACGTTAGTCCTTTTCATGAATATACTTGAAGGACGATAGTCCTTTTCAGGAATATCCTTGAAGGACGATAGTCGTTTTCAGTAATATCCTTTAAGTACGATAGTCCTTTTCAGGAATATCCTTGAAGGACGATAGTCCTTTTCAGGAATATACTTGAAGGACGATAGTCCTTTTCAGGAATATACTTGAAGGACGATAGTCCTTTTCAGGAATATCCTTGAAGGACGATAGTCCTTTTCAGGAATATTCTTGAAGGACGTTAGTCCTTTTCAGGAATATCCTTGAAGGACGATAGTCCTTTTCAGGAATATACTTGAAGGACGATAGTCCTTTTCAGGAATATACTTGAAGGACGATAGTCCTTTTCAGGAATATACTTGAAGGACGATAGTCCTTTTCAGGAATATCCTTGAAGGACGATAGTTCTTTGCAGGAATATCCTTGAAGGACGATAGTCCTTCTCAGGAATATCCTTGAAGGACGATAGTCCTTTCAGGAATATCCTTGAAGGACGATAGTCCTTTTCAGGAATATACTTGAAGGACGATAGTCCTTTTCAGGAATATACTTGAAGGACGATAGTCCTTTTCAGGAATATCCTTGAAGGACGATAGTTCTTTGCAGGAATATCCTTGAAGGACGATAGTCTTTCTCAGGAATATCCTTGAAGGACGATAGTCGTTTTCAGGAATATTCTTGAAGGAGGATAGTCCTTTTCAGGAATATCCTTGAAGGACGATAGTCCTTTTCAGGAATATCCTTGAAGGACGATTGTCCTTTTCAGTAATATCCTTGAAGGACGATAGTCCTTTTCAGTAATATCCTTAAAGTACGATAGTCCTTTTCAGGAATATTCTTGAAGGACGATAGTCCTTATCAGGAATATACTTGAAAGACGATAGTCCTTTTCAGGAATATCCTTGAAGGACGATAGTCCTTTTCAGGAATATACTTGAAGGACGAAAGTCCTTTTCAGGAATATCCTTGAAGGACGATAGTCTTTTTCAGGAATATCCTTGAAGGACGATAGTCTTTTTCTGTGTCATAACTGTGATACTATATCACAAAAAAACGATTGTAAAAATATATGAATTATATTCCTTTTTATTTTTTGTACATTTTGTTATGATACTATCTAATTTTGTGTAAACCTGGTGACCATTTTTACTTCCCCATCAAGTTAATATCAGAAATTATGGTTTAGGGTGTAATTCTCTGCTTGGGTAGCTAACCTTTGCTGGCTTTGGGTAAATAAGTATGAATAAAATAAAACTAACATTACGCACAATTTATTTACACTACCAACAACATAATATTTCCCTTATCCTCTGTGATTCATATAATAGTCTATCACTGTGGAGAAGGCTGCAAAGCCAGCGGCTCCAAAGACTCCAGCTTTCACACCACCTGAAACAAATAGAAATGTGTCATAATTAGACCAAGTCAAACATGTTTACGATTTTTAACCCTGGCGGGATACTCTGAGGTTTAGGTGTCCATCTCCGCAATTGCAAAGGTAGTATTTCTATGGCTAACTTGAACCCACGTGTTGACCAGATAGTCAGTACTCAATGTGACAGGTGGTAAGCCATGTCGCCATTTACAAGCACTAGCTATTTATTACCTGTTTGGAGAACAGGTAGGTTTTCTCACCATGCTTTCCCTCACCGTAAGTCATTGAAAGTCAAAACATTCGCCTGACACTGGTTGTCTCTTGGCATTGAAATTCTACTGTTGAAATTCCTTTATTACTACTGAAGTCTAGAGATTATGGATGAGGTGGGGATCATCTGTTGGTTTTGATAAGGAATAATATTCTATCAACTGTAAGGTCATACTCCAACATCTGTTAAAGTTGAATAAATCATTGCTCAAAAATACAGGCCTACAAACTCAGTGGGATTTCAAATGTTTAATATGATTACTTAGGTCTAACATAACTAATAGTAATCAGCCATTGGATAATGCATTATTATCATAAGTTTAAAAAAAGAAACAGCATACCTCTTAGCCCTATCAATCCTCCAGTGACACCACCTGCATATGTGCCATTCTTCCAATCCGACTTGCCCCTGGCCGACTCTATGCAACATTCTATACCAGAAAACACCATTCCTAGCATTGCAAAGTTCTTTGCATAACTGAGCATAGAATTCTTCATCTCTCTCAGTATTTCTCTGGCTGTCTGGTTCTGTTGTGCGGTGGGATCTGTTACATTGGGCATCAGGGATGATGTGAACAGACCTACTGCTGCTCCTAAACCATATCCTGTAAGTGAAAAAAGATGTTAATGTAATGTTCAGAAGATCTAGTTGGAAACACTGTCTGCTAACTATGCCATAGATTCTTATTTTAAAGTAAAAAACATTTGTGACTTTAGTTTATTGTATTACATTGATAGCAATATAGTTTTTTTTGTTCAATTTTAGTAATTACTTACCAATGACACAGCTTGTGAAACTTTTGAACGGGCAGCTTTCTATCACAGACTCAATCATCTTTTCATCATGCGTTTTGATTACTACAGGCCCAAGAACTCTGGGTATGATAATATTTTCTCTGAACCTGTAGATTTTCCCCACTAGGTGTTTCGCTAAGAAATCAAAGTTATTTGTCTCCATAAACTTAACCAAGTCTGGGTCAGGCGGCGGAGGTTGATAGTCACCCATTGTTTATATTAATCACAAATTGAAATAACTATAACAACATACTAATTGGAAACAAAATTATAGTTTATTTTACGATAAATATTGGGTCAGGAAAAAAACCTAACCTCAAAGTTTATTGATCACTAGTGATGTGCATAGAAGTGAAAAAGTGCAAAGACGAAAATAATTATTTTAAATTAGTAGATTACAATTTTTTTTGACTAATATTGATTGCTTTTCAAATTCAATCTACTTCCAAAGAAGACTCATCAGGTAGCTGGTAGCTGGTATTAGCTATATTACAGATCTGTAGTAGCGATACTGTAAATATAATTTATTATTTATTATTGCCATTAAAGACATTACATTATTTAACTTAAATAGATTGAATGTGAAAACTAAATAGAGATATTAATTTCAAGTAATATGTATAGATAATCTAAAGTCATGAAAACTACAAGCAATGTGACTCTAGTACAATTGTTGCAGGTTGTGTTGAGAGAGAAGGTCAGCAAAACAAAATTAGTAAACAAAACAGACGGGCAAGTGGCGATGTTACAATTTTGGAGGTTAACTTCTTTTTGTATCTTTTATAAGTTTGTGTAAAATGTCTTCCTCATCTTCAGAGGAAGATTTATCCAAGTTTCGTGAAGCTATTGACGTTTCATTTATAAACGCTTTTAAAAGTAAAAGTAATGGCACGAATGGTAAGTAATTAATCTTTATCAAATTAAATTCTTTATAAATTCATCTTATATACTCTCATACAGGGGCACACTTTCTCTTTCTAAACACGGCTACAGTCCTTGGTAACTTTTAGCATTTGTATAATATTATTAGTATAATAGAAAACAAACATTCCACCAAAGGTATACATGAGAGTTCTCATATGATGCAGATATTGGAATGAACGAAATGAGTTATTATATTTCTGTTACGGTATTGGAACTCGAAATAGCTGGAAAACCAGATACCATAACACATACAAACATCTTTAAGCACAATCTCAAATTTTCAGGAATATCAAGTAAAACGGAGACTGCCCCTAAATCCCTGAGAACTCTAGAAGAAGCGACCCATTACAGTGATGTGAAAGTGCCAGAACAGATGCAAAAGAAGATACTGGCAAAGCTATCTTCTGTTATTGATAGGAATGTGAAATATGTAGAAGTTTGTGAGGATGTTGTGTTAGTATCCCTTTTTTAATAAATATGGTCTTAACAAATCCTCCTACTACCCTTCATACTTTCCATTGCGGGGCAAATACAGGCAACTGTATCTTCAAGTAAATAAAACCCATTTTTGTTGATAATCATCATTTCTATGACTACCTTTCATATTCCACAAGGAGTGAATAATAGAAACCTTAGTGTGGCAAATCTCTGTAGTCTGTACACAAATAACTAGGTATTAGTTTACTTTATATATGTATATTATACGTTAATAAATAAATAAGTAATAAAAAAGTGACAACCTAAAAAGTATTAATGGGCAATATCCTTATTAGTGTTATTAAAGATGTTTCCTTCATTCTTTTTCAGTGAACCAGAAATTACAGGTGGTGTAAAGCTATTTAAAGAGTCAAAGAACTTCTTGAGCAGTGAAGAAGTGGCAGATACCAATACAGAAGAACACAATAAGCAATCTAAGAAACTAAAGAAGGAGAAAAGAAGAAAGGTGGATGATGTACCAGAATTGAATGAAAATGGTATGTAATACTGTAACTGTTAAACTAGTATGAAATAATCAATATTAATGATTTAAAATGTTCAAGGGAATATTATGTATCCTACACTATGTCCATCTAGAGATGAAAGTAGAAAGAAGTTATGATTTGCATGTAAGTTGGAGTGGAGTGCTATCTTTAAGAATTAGTAAATCACAAAATAGTTTGACTAAAGTAATGATAATGTACCTACATGTAGCCCCTTGCAATACATATTGAGAAATAGGCAATGATAGTTTTAAGATATTCGCGATTTATACTCATGATTATGATGACTAAACGGGACTTATCGGGTTAATAATAAAGGTAACTTTATTATATAACAACTTACGCGTTAAGTCCCGTTTAGTTATTAATCATAAATAGGCTATTCCTTTTAAAAGATGTAACATTAGAGGTACTTATTATTGGCGTGTATATATTGATTTTTATGGATTTGAATCTGTAAATCTGTTTTTTTTAATGGTAAATGTATGTAAACAACAATTCTATTGATTTCAGACAAAATAAAAGCAGTGTGTGTTAGTCCAGAATACATACAGTCACAAGAAGAGACTAAACATTGGAAGTCGAGAAGGAAGGAGAAAATATTCAAATACAAAAGGAAGAGTAATAATAGCAATGTTCTAGTGTCTCTTGATGAATAGGGTAGCTTGTAACATTAATAAGTAACGTTAAGTAAATTTATTGTTGATATACATGTTCTTCCTACATCCTGTTTAGGGTATACAGGTCCTTGGACATAATATAATATCTTTTTAGTCTTTTATAGCAAAAATATCAACATTGTGATGTTTTATGTAGAGTAGTATGACAGAGAGTTAGCTTATAACCAAAAGATTCCATTGAACAGTAATTCCTTAGTCGCTTTCTACTACATGCCGGGAAGAAAGATAGTTAATTCGCATTCTTTTTACATCCCACGGTAATATGTGACAGTTATTTTATAGTCTTCCATAAACCTCATGAGAACATATTGTGTACGAGTATATTAGATAATGTATAATAATCATCATTTCTGTGAAATTTTAAATAGTATAGTAATAGGCATATAAATGCAAAGCTTTTGAAGATGTACCAAGAAAGTAAAGTATCTATGGAGAAGGATAAAGAAAAAGTTGCAAGTATATACTGAAATAATGTGTATGTAGAGATGAACAAACATACCCACTATACATACATGCTCCGCTTACTCATAATAGGTGTATGAAATAGTGGACTTATGTTAAATGTTTTATATAATAAAAACATAAAATATAATTTCGGAAATTTTATTTAAATATCTAATACTAACTTAGATTAACAATAAATATTTACAAAGAGTTGCAATCACATTTTTACTGCTTCCCTCACATTGTAAAGAACAGCTTAACTTATACCTAACATGTATATGTATCATAAGTATTGTTTACATATCACGACTGGATGTTACAAAATGTATATATTTGTATCCTTAAATCCCTTCAGGGTGGATAGAACTTTGGATACATAATTGTTCGTCATATTGTAGAATATATGCAACATTAGTTATGGGTTGCTACCTCATCGCCCAATAACGTTCATATACCCCTAGTCCCTTAGCCGCCTCCTACGACATGCCGGGAAGAACGGCAGCTAGTTAGCATTCTTTTTACTTCCGAGCTAGCACGCGAATTTGACAATTTGCCAATTCTTTATATAAAATTTAGACAATTAACAGAAGTGTTCTAAGCAATAACCAGCATTGGAAAGAAATCGAGTTTGAATTAAGTATTTTAAAGAAATGTTACAAACTATTGAATACGCATATTTTTACAAGTACACAATATAAAATGTTAGTTCGAGTACGAGCTAATAGGATTCATAACAACTTAGTACTATTAATTAACATACTTTTGACATTTTCATTAAAATGTTACGTTAAATAAGGTAAGCGACCTAATAGCATTAACATCGATTAAAACAATATTTCATGGATCTGCTTCCTAGATTTTTTTTATTAAAAATATTAGTTTTAGAATTATCAATACATATTACATCAGCAAAATACGTTTCTATGGATACATGAATATGTTTTTAGTTATGTAGTATTTAGTGGTTCTAAATTGATATTCTTTTTTACTCATGCAATGTGGTTGGAAATTGATAATGTTATGTCTTTTATTAACAAACAATGTTTATGCCCATTAATTATAAAATGCCAACATATCCCTTTTTATAATTATAACTCTGAATTTAACATTTATGTACTTATTACGCTTTTCTATATACGGAATGATTTTCTATGCTTTAGTTTTCAGTGTCGAAAACCATAGACTGTTCACATTTCCTTTGTACAATTTTAATGATAAGTTCTTTTATTGTTTTGCATTTGGATTGATCCTTGAAGACATTTTAACTATTCTATCATATTATATAGCGGACAATTTAATTAAGATAAAACCAATAACTCCGTTACAAAAGTATGTTAATTTAAACTTACGTTAAATTAATTATGCTGAGAGAGCTATTTAAATGAGTACGTAAAGATATTAAACTTATTTAAGTACTATATATACTATAGTTAAATAATCGTACGTTTAACAATTACAAATGCGCCTAAAACGATCTATGTAACACAGTTATAACTAGTTATGCATATAAGTTTCGGAGAAATTGATCTTAGAGATGTAAGATCTTTTAGTCGCATCTAGGGTTGAAAACTACCAGTAGAGTTTATATATGTAACTTTTAAGGTTTATCTACAGTAGGTAGTGCCTATAGTTTTAGTGGAGTTCTGAATATCTTTTAAGGTTTATCTACGCAAGTGCTAAGATTTGGCATGATAGAAAGTTATATACAAAACAGCAAATGTAAGTCAGAAAAAGGCATTATAAATTACTTTTTAAATCATCGAAGGTGTTTATTTATTGACTTTTTCCCAAAATTACTATCAGGAAAATTTCAAAACTGTCGATAATTTTTAACATTGACCTTAGAGATCCCGCCACATAAGGTGGCAGTAGCCAAACTTGGAACTAAATTTGACGTTACCGCCATTGCGTGTTATTTTGTATGAAAGGTAAATTTAGTATTACCAGCGTTGTGTTTTTTGCCCACTCTTTGTAATTTTTATGTTTGTTAAGGGTGATTATAATAAATTGATTTCCGGAGTTTCTTGTTAGTTCTTCTCCAAGCTAGGGTCTCCGCTGATCTAACCTCGGTAAAAAATATGTAAAGACAATGCTCAGTGCCATGTTTGAAATAATAGTTTTAAGAGATTCGCGATTTATACTCATGATATAAGATATAAGGGTGTGTATAAGATTGATTGCAGCTGTGGGAAATCCTACGTCGAACACACTAAACGGTCTATTGCGGACAGAGTGAAGGAACACATAATATATGTAATATATAATAAGAAGGATAAGTCCCGTTAATTATTAATCATGTTTGAAATAGTTTAATAAACATATTTTGACTTTGATATATTAATTTGTTTTATTTGAGTTTATAGCTCTGCAACCAAAGACCGTTACAAATGAAACCTATAATGTATCGAGCCGTATGGCACAGTGAGTGCTAGTTTTGGCGTGTTTACTGGTAACACTGAATTACGCGACTGTGGCGACGCCTCCAACTGCCACCTTATGTGGCGGGATCTCTATTTAAAACTTTCACAATTTAGCAATCAATTGAAAATCTCAACATTTATTTCAATTCAAACTTTGGAACCATGCCTAACAATAAAAAGTATAAAGCCACTAACACAATCCATACTAAATAATCATTTATAATCTACTGGAATCGTATTCATACAGATTTCTCCCAGGCTTCACGCTATCATCATTGGTAAAGGCTCGGTTGTCCAAACCCACCATTTTGGTTGGAGGGATCTCTGGCTCTACTTCTTCCTTTTTCTCTGGTCCATCCATGAAGAACATCGTGATGAAGAAGAGAATTGAACCTGGAGAGATGATAAGGCTTTTATTAATATTTCTACGTACATCTATCTTTCCCTTCAGGGAATAGATCGCGCAACCTAACTTAATTTTGGCATAGTGTTTTAGATTGTATATTTGAGAGTCATGCATCTTATTAAGACGTACTTGCCTTTACAATTCACTCACACCAACCGCAATTGAGAAGAGTTTTCACATAGCAATATAGCGAATTTAAAATAATTTCCTGTAGGACTGACAGACATGATATTTTTTACTAATTTCGTGTGTTATTAACTTATTAATCATAAATGCATCTATCGTAGACATAGTATTATTTGATGTAACGCTTTGTGAAAACTCTCCGGAATTGCGGATGGACACGCGAGCCTCTAACTACATCGGGATTAAAAGCTTTTACATACAAGCAATACTACCTACTAATCTTACGAAATTGGACATGCAAACCTGGGGAAGTTAGAACCTATAAGGGTGCAAGTAAAAGTGTTTAAACGTGTGTTAAAAGGGTTTTTGAACAATACGTACTTATGCCATAGAATCCAGCGTAGAAGATCATGATAGCTTCCCTGTACCCAATAGCCTTGGCCACTGGGTCCACCAGGATCGGAAGGTCTCCACCAATGTTGTTCATCATGAAGAGGAACACGCCCACGGTTGTGGAGCGGACGGACAGGGGTACGATCTCCACCAATACGGCGAACAGGATACCGAACCACATTTCAGCTGGAAAAGTTACGGTTAGTTAGGTTACATACATATACTTTTGTAACAGATGTCCGTACAGAGAATGGTTATATATGTACATAATCATACGCTTCACGATTTGTGTATTCCCACTCTTTTTTTTGTGGCCGGTAGTCAGAGGCGACATTTCGAAGGCATGTTAGGTATAGTTCTCTCAAAGCCCACGTTTCACCAGATAGAAATAACAAGAGAAAACGTGATAGGTAGTGAACGGTATCGCCGTTGTTGGGCACAGGCTGTTATCTATATTACGGTTTTAGTAATGTAAAAATATATCGATATCTATCTAGATTGTCGATATTCTGTTGAGAAAAACATGTTAGGGAAACGTGCCTATTTCTTGAAATATGTAATAATCAGTAACCGTCACATTGTATACTAGTTACCAGATTAATATTGGGTTCTGAGTGGTCAAAGACGATTATAATGCTCATTTGATGGTGGACAATCAATCTTCTACTACTTCGCAAGAATTTTACGTCCATGAACGAATATGTATGTATACGTACGCATTACGTACGCGTTCACGACCATTAACCCTTGCGGGGTAGTCAGAGGTTCAGGTGTCCATCTCCGCAATTGCGAAGGTAGTAATTCTATGGCCACCTCGAACCCACGTGTTAACCAGATAGTTAGTACTCAATGTGACAGGTGGTCAGCCATATCGCCATTTACAAGCACTAACTACTCGTATTACCTGTTCGGGGAACAGGTAGGTTTCCTCACGATGTTTTTCCCTCACCGTAGTATTATATGTATGTATACCTATAATATTTATACTGGAAAGTTGTACATTATACTTACCAAAGAAATATGAGATAGCAAGTGTGATCATGGCCCATAGAGGTCCGAAGACCACCGATCCAAACGCTGGTAGAGTGGATATTATTTGAGAGAGAGCTAGAATCATCAGTCTGGACTTCACACCCATTTTTGCCACGAATCTGGAAGGATATAAAGGGTTTAGTTGTAGATAATGGTACTAGACAATAGGACAGGTCTTTGTTTACATACAGGGACCTTAGTCCACTAATGCGTTTACCACAAAGGCAGTTCATTATCAGATCAGTAGCAGAGTGAAATTCGTAGTCGATGACCATAAGTGCCAAATTTCATCATTAAAATTTTGATAATCCACTACAAACTAAACACTATTACTGATCTGATATTGAACTGTTATTTTGCAAACAGCATAAGTGGACTAAGGTCCCAGCTCTCTTGTATAACAAGATTAACAGATGTATCATTTTTATTTTCATAATTGTATTTTGTATAATTGTATTTAAATTTAGAACACTTGTACTATTGTATTGTATTCTTTGACGGTTTTATTGTGTCGTTAATATAAAGAAATTTCGTATTACTCGGTATCCTTGAGATAAGTGTATATTGCCCACACATCACAGATAAAACATCTCTATATCACTTAGTAGTCTTTAACATGCCGAAAAAGGCAATTGGTTATTCAATGAAGATTTTAGGGCTTCTACTTGTCATAAAAAGTACTTAAGAAAGCTTAGTATCATACTAGAATGGAAATAAACATGCTAACTACTTGCCATTCTCACCGTCATGTCGTATAAAGTGACTAAATTCCAAGATGTAAATAGAACCTATTGATGGATGGGCTAGCAACCTATCCTCATTGTTCCATATTCATGGCACCCCAAGACTAAGGCGCCATTACATCTCCGAGGTTTTATCCTCACCGAAAGCGTTAAAAGGTCGTGAATATGTTAAGGGTCCTACATACTACATATATGTAAAGGGCTACTCACTTATCAGACAGCCATCCTCCAGCCACGACCCCGATGGAGCCGATGCCCACAGTCACCGCGAACAGCCACCAACTTAGGTCCACGTCTGGGAAGTACTCTCTGTAGTACAAGTCGGCATTGTACGCGAAGCACATGCCACCTGGAATTAAAAAAAAAACTTTCAAAGCGAGAGCTTGGTGTTAATTATTGTGGGGTAAACTTACTTGGATTACCATCGGCTTTTATCAAGTGATACGATGGCAGACGTGAAAGAATTTGATTCTACATTAGGATAGACTGTTATGTGCTTAAGTTTGGGATATAGGGATTTTGTAATAGTCAAATAACTCGTGACACATTTTAAAACGCAACCATTGGCTCCAAGTCCACTATAGCGTTTTTGCTCAATCGTATTTCAATATCATTTCAATAATAGTGTCAAGTTGGTAATTAGCAAAAGTGTCAAATACCATTCATGACCTTCGAATAGGGAAATTTGTCATTTTTTGCTATTCCAGTAACAACTTCCTACCGTTACTGTAGTATTATATTATCTGTGCCGTTACTAGATTTTGCAAAATGCATTAGTCGACTTGGGCCCCTGTATTTATGTACAATAAGTAATCAGAAAGAAAATTAAGCCATGCAAGTAAACAGTGACTTCACGTGACATATCAGGTGCTGACTATATGGATCTCTCCATTAGGGATACAACCGGAAACAGCCGTGGTGCATATGTTATAAGAGTAATTAAAATGTACGACCATAATTTTGTACAAGTATTGCAGCTGTGTAATATTTTTTTCCCAAAACTCTACTCGTACTACTTTTGGTTTAGCAAGAACGTTTATTAAAAAATGGTAGCACATTTCGATATCCATTTAAAACAAACAGTGTTTATATCTTATCTCGTAGTCACAAAAACTATCTGTTCAAATAGAGTTATAGAACACAAAAAGTTTCAGCAAAAACTCAAGAATAAATAAAAAATGCTACTCAGCAATATTTTTTTGACACGAGACAAAAGTCTAAAGTCAATCAAAGTCTCAATTACTTTTGACTTCCGATAACATTATGTAATTATGACATAATATTATGTAGGTACTAGTTGGTATTCTTTTTTATTCACATTTCATGAACAGGATCTCATAATAGACTAAAGCGGATATGCTTTAATTAATATGCATGGCTAATTTGCTAATGACAATGTTTAAAAAAGTAGTAAGAATTAATTTTTTCATACAATCATTGTTTGATATCTTATGTATAATAATAATATCGTATAATAATATTACAGTAGTATAATCATCAGGGCTGTAAAGTTATTAAAATGGAATATCGGTGACAGGTTGTAAGCTTGTCACATATTAGATTTTAAACTTATATCATTAGTTTCTCATACATAACTTATCATTAATCGTTATACATAGAGATTATAAGATGTAGAACTTATTGGAAAATATCGAACATATTCAAAGCTAAAAGTAGTATAGCTAAACCGTAAAACAACTGTTAATTTCACTAACCAACCTCCAATTAATTAGAATAATGAAAGGAAATTCCTTCTAGTGTAATAATTTGTATAAATTAATATTTAATTAATATGTTTGTCAAACAATACCTTAATTGGATTATTGTTTATTAAATTCGCATTGGAACTAATAACTTTAGAGCAATTAATTCAAATTACTAACTATAGGCTAGACGAGGTGTTATCTGAAGGTTATGGTTGCACAACTTGGTTAAGCGATGAACTGACAACCTTAGGTTTATGAATGTTAAAGATGGATAGGAAATCGATTTGTTTTTATCAGAGATTAGGAATACGTTTCATTTATTACCTACATTGTAACAATAGAATCTTTACAATAAATTAACAAAATATTTACAAACTTAAAACTAATTGAAATAATTTAACTGTAAATGACATAAATGTAAATAAGATTAGGAATAAGTTGAGCTCGGATTAGCTTGAAACTAACTTATATTATAATAGCTACCAAATAATTAGAAATATTGATAGCTGTTTTTCTACCTTGCATTTCGAAGGAAGCGACTAAGGGACTAAGGATGATTGGATTCTATTGGTGGTTAGCAAATTATCACTGATATTCTTTATTCGATTGCAGTTACTTGTAGTTCAGTTTTCTTAAGGAAATATAGAGAGAATTTTAGATATTTTAATAAGTCTTTTACATAGGTTACAGTATAGTTATGTATTAAAGTCGGATGGAATTTATTTTGTATTATTTATAGTTAGGGAAACTATAGAGTTTTTTATAAGTAATACATTGTAAATATTATAATTAGTATATAACTGTTTGTTTCCTAAATAAAATAAAAAATACAGTGTAAGTTGTGAACAAGGGTGTTATTGGAAGTAGGTACTCGGTCAATAATGTAAGAAGTTTAAAGGGGAATGGGCGTGTCATGTACCTATTGTATGTATTTAATGTATTTAATCTGTAACCTTGCATTAAGCATAGCAAAATATATTGCTGTTAATTGATATATTCCAGTTGGTTCAGAATATTATTGCGCTGTTTCCGTCACGAAGCTTCGGATTTATTGTTGCTATAAATTATTTATTGGTTCTCGATTATTAATTTATTGATTCTCGTTTATGTATGGATTCTACAGTGGGTTGTTTTAATTGCATTGTGATTCTTATATCCATAAACACGACTTTTAAAAGTTATTATTATATTTTTAATATAATATCAGAGGTATATTTAAGGGTTGTACGCAGTGTGAAGAACAGAATCAGAATCAGGTGCTAGCTGGTCCTGTCTTTAAGGCTGTATACACTGTCTTTGGAGTGTTCATCGGTGTTATAGCTGATAAGTAAGTGAAAGAATTATATAGTGTATAATAGTCATTAATTTCATAAGGATCAAATTGGAGACATTCTTCTCAAGGCGGGTGTACGTAATGTGAAGAACAGAAGAGCATGTATGAGAAGGTTAATGGATGTGAGTGAAGCAAAAAAGATTTGTCAGGATCGTTCAGGGTGGCGATCGATAGTCTCTGCCTCTCCCGTTACGGAAGAAAAGGAGTGCATATATAAATATACTTTATGTAACATTATATTTTATTTACAACAATATTCTTAAAAGGCTATAAAATTATATATAATCGCTTGAATTAATATGTAATTGAAGTATTACTACATTGTCTATATTATATATTAAGTTCATGACAATTAAAAGCCATTAAACTAGTATGACTAATCTGATTATTTACATATATACGAATTGTGAATAAAAAAATGAAATAAGAAAGATTTGTCTGGATCATTCCAGGTGACGATCGATAGTCTCTGTCTATCCCGTTGGGGACGTAGAGGCGTGAATAGATGTATGGATGTTTGTCAATAAAAATTACGCACCAAACGTATAAAATCCATAAAACCTTTCAAAGTAGTCAAAATCTTGAGTGGATTATATTCTTTGATATAGTAATTATGCAAGATTCATAAGACATTCAAACCGCACGTTTTCCCAGTAACCTAGTCTACTAATGCGTTTTAGCACAAGCGCCACTCAATATCAGATCAGTATTAGTGTGAAGTTGGTAGTGGATGAGCAAAAGTGTCAAATTTCACCATTGAAATCGGCAAAAATGACAAAATTTGCTTAACAAATGCCGTAATTTGTCACTTTTGGTCATCCACTACCAACTTCACGCTATTACTGATCCGATATTGAACAGATATTTTGCGAAAAGCATTAGTAAGACTAAGGCCCCAGATATCCACCAGTATTTACCCGATGTAGCAAAAAATAATCATGTAAACAATCAATATAATTCCTTCCTTTATCAAACCTTGAAATAAGTATGTATCACATTTCTTGTTCAGCCAATTGAACAATTGATTGAAAGGATTAAATTCAATAGGAAGTGAGAAATGTATTGTTTTTTACTGGCAACATTACCTGACACATTTTGTCACGAATCAAAATGTTGAATAAAAAAGACTGAAAATAGGTGTATTATTGTTTGTTTTTTGTATAATCATGATTGAAAGTCTTTATGGGGTAGATAGATAGTCTTTGGTCACTTGAAGGTGATTTTTAAGACATTGCCCTTACCCAATGTTTGGGTAATTGCTTATATAGAGGCATAGATAAATTTCTTGCGTGTGTGCATATATACACTAATGTATTAAAAGATCATATAGTTTGGGTTTTTTGTCTGATGAAGAAAAACTCAAAGATGTATCTTTAGAGCTAGTTTAGCTATAAGGGTTATGATAGCATCAATAATATGGAATATCTAAACAGCAAATAATTTGATACAGGCTTTGAACCCTACTTTTATTGACCTTAGCCATACCCATAGTTGCCTCTTACAACTAGCCGTAATTAACAGTCTACTTACATACTGAACTAGCACGTGCCATTTTAATTAAAGTAAAGTTTTATTTTCGTACTAATTAATGATGATTCGTCACGACGTCTATTTAGCCTAACTAGACGGATGATTTGCAGATAATTTGGTTTGTTTTCAATGGAAATCTCCACGGTTATATGTTCATGACGCGAGTCTGTCTTTTTTGTTATCCTGTGCATTGCTATTTTAGTTTCTAAAAATACAGTATCTTTCATATGCCAATTAAACTTCGATATTGATTCTAAAATTAGCCCAAGGCAATTTATGTTTCTGAGTATATGTCACGTACCGCAGGATATAAAAGAATTGTATCTTTATGTATGTTTTGTAACACTAAGACTTATGTACTTCTCATATATAAACGCATATAAATTCGTATCAAACCTTTTTAGAACAGACAGAACCTAGCAAACTATCACAGGCTTGATTTCATTGTTATAGAATATTGTATGTTGCATGTCTATCTACACCGAATATTGTACGTTGAATGCTACCTCATTACCCAGTACCATTAACTTCTAGTCCCTTAGTCGCCTCCTACAGTTAAGTACTTACCACAATGCCTGATAGAAGCAGCAATGCACAGAAGAATGATCCTAGGCTGGGCTATCACTTGCCAAATGGTGATCTTCTTTTCCTTCTTTCCACTTTCCACTGTTGCGTCATTCTTCGACACTTGCTTTGAGACTGGAGCAAGAAGATTAGTGATTAGAAGATTAGCGATAAGAAGATAAGATAGTATTAAATAAATATAAAACTAGTTAAGCAAACAGGTAATAATGCTTGTAAATGGAGACATGGCTTACAACCTGTCACATTGAGTACTGACTATCTGATCAACACGTGGGTTCGAGGTGGCCATAGAATTACTACCTACGCCATTGCGGAGATGGACACCTGAACCTCTGACTATCCCGCAAGGGTTAATGGTCGTGAATGCGATTGTCTTTATATGTTACAAGTTACCTTCTTCTCCAATAGTAGTTCTTTCTGGTTCTTTAAGAGTGAAGAATGTAAGGAATGCTATTATCAGTCCTATAACACCTGCTCCGTAGTAGCAGAGACGCCAACTCTAAAAAAGGAATTGGGATTGTTATAATATAGAATGTATGTCATTCTTCGATTTATGAGAGGTATTAAGGGTTGTATCGGTGGTTATATTATTAAAAATGTTAATAAATAACTTCATTAATTTAATAAGAATTAGTAAAAAATTCATTAATTGGTTGATCATTCTGAAGGGTTGGAATTTATATCGTTATCGTTTGAATTATTGAAACTTTTGTCACATCTATTCTGTTGTTAGAAACAAATAATAATATTTTAAAAATTTAAGATATTTTTTTACTTAAAAATACATTTATATAATTATACATATTTGCTCACTCCTAATCACATTTAGCATAACATAACTATTTGACTAGTCATAGCATTGATATGAAATATTAGTGTCAGATAGTCAGCCCTTCGCGCTATATATTTGACCCTTATTACCTTAGTGGTCTCTTACGACATTCTGGAATAAACGGCAATCAATTAACATTTTCCTTACGTCTTATATACTAACAAACATTCAAAAATCAACACTACTTACCAATCCCCAATAATCAAGATCAGGTATATACCGTCCGACAGGGAAAGCAATACCGTACCCCCCATAAATGCCCCAGTTGAAAAGAGACAACACTAGAGCTCTCTGGTTCTCCGGGAACATGTCAGTCAATATACCCGTAGCTAGTGGATTGCAGCCGGATTCGCCCGCGGCTAGGATCATTCGTAATAGGACAAGGTGCCAGTATTTGGTCACTGTACCCATGAGGATGATGGCTATTACGAATACTATGGTGCAGATAGACAGGATCCTGGCTCTGTTGTATCTGTGGAAAAAGGGGAACATTAGTTAAAAGATTTTAAAGTTATTGAGGGGATATTATACCTTCGAAGTTCTGTCCATTTCAAATATTATTGGAATATTTATCCCCATGATTAATAACTAGCGGGACTTATCGCGTATGTTTTTATATAATAAAGTTACCTTTATTAACCCCACGTTTAACATACGCGATAAGTCCCGCTAGTTATTAATCATGAGTATAAATCGCGAATCTCTTAAAAATATATTTATCCCCGTTTCCCATTCGAGCTGGGGCGTAAAAAGAATAACTGGCTGCTGTTCTTTCCGGCAAGTCGTAGGAGGCAACCAAGGGACTAGGGGTAAATGGAATCTATTGGGCGATGGGCTTGCTAGCTGTTACCAATTTTCCATACGACATCATGTCTCCGAGGTTCTGTCCACTCCGAAAGGGATTAAATGATATTTTACCCCAAAAGGGATCTGCAAAATCATTTTTTTACAGACGCTTCACGACTGTTAATCCTATTGGGATAGGTGTAGGTGAATGTCACACAAAGCCCATATTTCATCAGATAGTAACATGAAGCGTGATCGCCTTTCTCAAAGATATATTATACATTCACGTTCTTTAATCCCTTTCGGGGTGAAAAGAACCTTAAGACACGATAATATCTCATACGTCTGTATTAGCATGAATCTATTGGTGACATTGGTGACAGGTTGCTAGTACATCACGATTTTTACCCCTCTGTGAGTGGACAAATCTTTAGCATTAGTGTGGACAGTTAGGTTGAGATTGGCATAAAAAATAGTGATTGTTATATTATTATTTTTTATTTTTATATATTTTTATTATTTTTTATTATTTTATTTTTCATTATTACATCGTCTCTTAGTCGTCTCCTACGACATGCCGGAAAGAATAACAGCTAGTTAGCATTCTTTTCCACCCCAGCCTAGCACGGGATAAATGAAATATAAAGGAAAGAATTTAGCAGAGCTCTTAAAGGGAATTGCTAGAGAGCGTTTCGTGTCAATGCATAAATTGGATCAGAGCTTTTAAAACCCCGCGAGTTATTTATAGCAAAACGGATACTAAGTTACGAGTAGGTTTTGTAGGTAGGCCTACTCCACTATTTAATGTATATTATTATACATATAAACCTTCCTCTTGAATCACTCTATCTATTAAAAAAACCGCATCTAAATTCGTTCGTAGTTTCAAAGATTTAAGCATACAAAGGGACATAGGGACAGCGAAAGCGACTTTGTTTTATACTATGTAGTGACATATACATATATTTACATCTGTTTCTGTACATACATATATATTTACATATACATACATTCATATCCTTAAATCCCTTTTACGATGGACAGAATCTGAAAGAACACATTATATCTCCTAGGTCAATTTTAGCATTAACGTTGGTGTTAGGAAAGCTTTTATTGCGGACTTTTAATTCGAGCATTGGTGACAATTAATAATAATAATAAAGCTTTTATGTACAGCAACAAAAACATACACAATACAAATATTTTACAAATCAAGCTTACAAACTAGGGGGTATAGCTTATGCATGTTATTGTCGCAGCAAAAAGGTTCAATTAACAAAGCAATTAACCAAATTTCAATGACCTTTAAATGTTTATACAAGAACAATACGGTTTTTTTAACATATGATTAACGGTTTTTTTAAAGGTGGAATTTACATAATACCACGTTATTTTTATAAAGAGGCGATATATTAATTCCTTCACTTACTTATCAGCTATAACACCGATGAACACTCCGACGACAGTGTAAACAGCCATAAAGGCAGGACCAGCTAGCACCTGATAGTCTATGCCGAGTCCATTGTATCCCCATTCACAGTATCTGGTCCCGTTTAACTCTAGAGAGAGGCATCTGTAATAAAAAATGGATAAATTATAAACAAGGAAGTAAAAGTATGTATATAACAAGAAAAAATATATTAAAATACTATAGAAGAACGTATACGTCTGTATAAGTAACAAAGATATTTAAGACACTATTACATTTCTTTTCAGTCATTTCAGTCTGCTCGTGACCATGGCTGCTGCAACGTAGTCGAAACGTCGGGTTAATAAAGGTAACTTTATTATATAAAAATTTACGCGATAAGTCCCGTTAGTTATTAATCATGACTATTACATTTTTTTATCTCTGTAATAAAAATAAAGCTTTTGTTTATGTAAGAGCGTTTCGGTCTCCTTCATATATCATAACTAAATAAGCCTGAATATTTTAAGATGGAATATTGGTTATCTTAGTGGAACCTAATGGATCCTAGAAGCTCATTCTACGTTTGCAGACGAAATCAACTCTCTACGTAGTTTTAATTTTATTTCGTAGATAATAACAGAAAATAATCGTTGTACGTTTTATAAACTAAGTAATCGTTTATTACAGTTCATTGTTTATTAGTTGGTAGGCAATCTTGACATATATACTCGTAACATAACATTAGCATGATAAGTGATATATGGTCATATATCATTCTTTTTACACCACACCACAGTTACCAGTGGTTTACCATATCACCGTATACAGGAGCAGACTATAACTCTAGAATTTACACGTGGTTGACAGCCAATCTAGATCTTACTTAGGAGCACTAAAGTCCTTGTCGTCATATTACTAGTCAATAACTCTACGAAGATATAAACCAGTTTATGATTTATTCAATCGATAGTGTACCATCGTAATTAACGTTTACAGTCAGTCATGTTTTATTCATAATTGATTTGTCGCAGTAATCGAGCTATAAAGGAAAATATATATTTGTATTTATCGAGTTGGTAAAAGATTTTGATTAATTGAAATTTACAATTCATTACATAGGGGCCGGCCCAATAAGACATATGGCAGTCAGATAGAAGCCATATTGAAAAAGGGTGACGTTAGAAGTGCCTATAACCGCCGAGTGTGAGGAGGTGTATGAATGTCAAAGAAGCAACAATCGTTGGTCAGGATCGGGACAGATGGGGATCCGTGATCTTTGCCTAATATTTAATTAATATATTTAGAAATAATGCAAAATGTAACCTGTTAGCCTTAAAAAAAATAACATGAAATTGATCCGAGTCGATTTTCATAATAAAACGACAAGAAGGTTTTACAGCAATTGAACTAGCCCTTTGCGAAAAAAATATGTACATATAGGTATGTTTTAATATATATTTCGACCCTTAGTCTAGATATCTAGATGTTTCCGCGTGGCAACGGCTAGTCCTTGGCTCTCGACCGGATCTCGTCCAAGGCGAGCGGCATTCTGGACCTTCGAGCGAGCACCTGGTGTACTTAATGCGCGTCGTAATCTAGTGTGCTAAGGTATGAGATAGCCATTTATAAAGATGAGAAATAAAAAAGGACTAAAATAATTTCTAGATATTATATACCTTACAAAGTGCAACCACATTTTTGACAGACTACATATTGAAAACTTGTAAAGGACCTATAACCGCCAAGTGTGTATGAGTGTCAATAAAGCGAAAGTGTGTTGTCAGGATCGGGGCAGATAGGCAGGTGTGATCTGTGCCTTACCCTCAGAGATACGGGGTAACGGGAGTGGTATGTATATAGATTATATTAGTTTAATGAGGAAATCACTAGATACCTCATTAGATATTAATATCTAATGAAAAATGAGCTCTGTTTCAGTGATTAAGTTCTTTGCAATATTGCAGTGACATTCTACCCTCACTATTTGACTACTGTCGAAAAAGCTTTTGTCATTACGCTGATTCTAATATTTTATTTAATACTTAAACTGCAGAAATACACAATAGAATTTTGATTGTACAGTGCATAAACTATATCGGTTTTCGAGTGTAGCCAATTTAGGAATGAATGCTAGGCTTCGTTACAAATCCTACTAACAAGGCTTTTAAGGTTCATTCGTTTGCTAAAAGTTACTCGTAGTGCAACATAATGAACTGCTTAGGAATACTAGAAATTCCGGGAAGAATGGTAGCTAGTTAGCATTCTATTTATCAGCTGGAACTATTACTATATTTTGTCATATTCGCTCAATATTTGGAATAGTCAATAAGTAACTGATTTAAGGAAAAGGCTCTTGAGTGGGGACAGAGAGTAAATTCACTTTTTAAACCGTTTCCAATCAGGAAAATACCAAAATATCTCTCTATTTCACAATTTTTGATACGTATCGCAATATTTTTATTACATTTCATAAGTAAGTATGTACGTTCATAATATAATATATTTTTGTAAGTAAGCAACCAAAACAGATACAGGCGTGATCTGTATGTATGTATAAAAGTATAGTTGTAATACAAATAAAAGCCTATAGCCCTAAATGAGGGTAACCACAGAGCCTTGCTAATTACAGTGCCCGCATCGCCAGAGGGACTGTCGACCCAAAGTGACAAAGTGTCCGCCTCTAGGGTACAAGGGTACAAATGTACACTACGCATTATCACACACGCAGGGCCCTTACTCCACTAATTTATTTTAGCCACAATATTACTTCAGTATCGATATTGTGGCACTTCAGTGGCCGTAATTTGACACTTTTGGCACTCCATTAACAAATTTTGGCCACTGATGGGCTATCAAACTACATCTGCGTCTGAAGTACAAAAAAAGCTACTCTACTAACCAAACGTCAGTCAATGTCAGTTCAATATCCTTATATTTCGTACTCCACTATTGACGTTTCCATACTTGAGTGGCCACTGAGGTGCCATTGAAGTACCACTGACTATTGAGGCACCAGTGTGGCTGTCAAATTATTAGCAGAGTGCCACTTTTACGGCCGAGACGCAGAAATATCGCTATAGCGACGCAGTTGAGTGGCTGTCAAAGTTAATTAGTGGAGTAAGACCCCTGGTTCTTATACGTAGTAATACCACGTAATACTATGGTTCCACTTACATACATACGCTTCACAACTTGTGTATACACACTCTCTTTTTTTTATTATGGCGGGGTATTCAGAGGCTTGAGTGCCCATCTCCGAAATTTTGAAGGAATGTTAGGTATAGGTCATTCAAAGCCCGCGTATCACTAGATAGACAGCACCCAACGTGATAGGTAGTGAACCGTATCGCCGTATATAGGCACTGACTATTACCTATCTTGAGGGATAGGCAGGTTTCGTCACGATGTTTTCGCTCACCGTTACTGTAAATTAGGTACGTAACTGAAAGACACACATTTAAATTTTAATCATTGGTACATGCCAGAGTCGGGATTCGAACCTAGGACCTTTCTCATAAGAAGTCCGAGATCTTACCCACTGGGCTACAGCCGCTACACTTACTTACTTTAAATTTATTATAAAGAAAATAAGTTATATCACTCTCGTGTAGAAATGTATATTCATTTCACATCCGAGTTATTCACACTCCGTTCTGGGGCCTAAGTCTACTAATGCGTTTTAGCACAAACGCAATTCAACATCAGATCAGTAATAGTGTGAAGTTGGTAATGGATGACCACAAGTGACAAATTTCACCATTAAAATTGGCGAAAAAGACAAATTTAGCTTAAAACTTGGCGAAATTTGTCACTTTTGCTAATCCACTACCAACTTCACACTATTACGGATCTGATATTGAACTGATATTTTGCATATATTCTACAGTATTTGTACATAATGTAGTGCATTTTGTTTACGATAGAATTCAATATTTTATTGACCATTACTTCGATTGGAATATTAGTGACAGATCGTTGTACATTGTCCATGAAATTCTATTTATCCATGGTATTACTCCTGCCGGGAAGGAAGGCAAATAATAGCTAACTTCCCAGTTTCATTGACACTCACATTATCACGACATAATATGTTGTATTATATTATAGGAATGAAAATATTATGCAAAGCTACACTTACACTTCACTAGAGTTAGCCTTCTCACAATGTATTGGTAGATCGTTCAGAGCAAGATGTACTGTAGTGTTAAACGTGCAAGCGATGTCGCCATAATGGAGATCTTCAGCTGTAATTTTCGAGGTGGTACCTGAAACAAAAGTATTAGGATTAATATACATATATTAGGTAATGAAGATATTATTTTACTTATAAATATTATGTAATAACTTAGAGACATATAATCAGTCCTTCACGTCCCTAATGGGATAGGCAGTGACTATCGATCGCCACCTGGAACGATCCTGACAAATCTGTCTCATTTCAATCACGCCCATTAACTATAATATGAAAGAACTTATATATAGTTTCGTTCTTATAAAAATTGTTTCTTCAATGTAATTAATCTTCTACGTACATATATTAACATTCTGTTACTTAGATATCTAGTTGAGTTTTCAATATAATTTTAGTTGTTTCGTTTCTTCTTAGCCTGTCATAAGAGGCCTACTAACCAAATGAAAAAGGTAAAAAGCTTTTTGCTTATTAAAATTTGTACATTTCATATCTTTACAAAGAATTTCTAAATATGATATGATCTATTGCATACAAAAACCAGCGAATTTAATAATTAAGAAATAGATGTATAACAATATGACATACTAATTATTCTGATAAAAAAACAGCGAATTATGTTATTAATAAATATGTTATATCTGTCAGCAATAATTATTATGTAAATATTATGTACCTAAAGTTCGTTTTTTGTAAGCTCGTTCTTGAGCTGGGTCAAAGTCAAGGTCTGTTTTAGACTACTTCGATTCTACTAGTCGTTAAGGTTTAACTGCTATTTATAAGATTAGATTAGATTAGCCTATACCTGCAAACATATTATCGTATACTGACTGTGTGATAGATATTAGATATACTAATTGGATAAATTTTACACGTAAATACATTATTGTAAATATGTAAAGCTATACTATACATACATATGTTGTAAGGTTTGCAACAATATATGTAACCTTATGTTTTGGGCTTACATATATACGAGAATATTTTTGGTAGTTATTCGATTAGATAGCTAAACAATAGATAAATTATTAAATAAATGAAATTGGACCCGGCTCGTTTTACTTTACATCTGCTTGATAGATGATGATGAATGATGAGAGGTGATGAAGAGATCATTCGATTTTGGTTATTAATGGACTGACTCTATAACATTTTACTTTATGTCTATGGAGTCTCAAATGTTTTGTGATAAATATTAAACGTATACGAAAGGATGATGTCTTTGATTGCACATGATATTTTTTAACGCAGGTTAAGAAATCATAGATTTATTTGGAAGTAGAATCGAAGCTAAATTTGCAAGGTGAGGAATGTTATATTATGTAACACCTATCATGTGATGGATGGATGTTTCCTTTATTGAAACATAAAAACTTATTAGCACTGGAAATGTTTATATGATTCAACTAAGTTTGTAGAGCTTTCGAGAAGGAAATATGTACGAGTATATTGTGAGGATACGTTTACCTTTTTTGTGTAATGTAGCAATGACGTAAGGAGTTTGCAGATTTTTTGGATATTTAAGTAAATGCTGGTTGATAGTATTTTGCGTAAAAAGCTATTCATATGGGGAATAATAGGTTGATGACTTTACCTAGGGGCTTTAAGGAAGTTTTTACTTATGGTCTGGTATAATTCATATCAAGCAATACTATTTTTGTCCTGATAACAAGTATAAAAGAAGAATTCGTGACTTTGAGTAAATGAGATTAGGTACTTTTAATTAGTATCTACGCAAACTTGATCTATTTGCAAATCCCATTCACTGAATTCTACACATCTTTACTCCTTTATATTCACAACTCTACACATCTATAACTCTATTAACCTCTACCTGCGTATTAACAAACCCACCAACCTATATCCACGATTCACAACTTGTACAACATTACAAAGTTGCAGCGTATATAATTAGACATTCGCTATCCTAAATGCCTAGCCTTTAACGTTGAAATTATTAGGAAAATGAAGTAGTATGTGTACTCACCGATAAGGTAATGGCCCAGTTCTCCTAGAATGTAGCCAACTGAGACTAGACCGAGGACGTACCATTTGTAGAAGCCACTCAGTTTTGACCATATACCCCCTTGGAACATTTTGAAGGTTTGGTCTGTGAACAAGAAAGGAAGAATGGTTATATAGGGGGTTAGAAGATGAATAAAAAAGATCTTTAAGGATTTGGTTAATAGTACATTCGTTTTGTTGTATTTAATATTGATTACAATCTATTATAGGTTTAAAATGTATTTCTAATTTGATAATCACTCAATAACTACATGAAAGGAATACTAATAAACGTAAAATAAAAACTTAAAGTTACATAAATTTACAAATAATATGTATCTGCAAAATATATTTTATAATTAATATCCCTTTGGGCTAGTCAATAGTGCGTGTGTCCTCTATAATTACAGAGTTTTTTTATATACTATACGTTATTTTATATACTAGACAAATGGAAATAAGTTAAGTAAGAGTAAATAATGAAACCGACTGTTTCTTTCCTGGCAATTAGTAGGAGCCATTTAGGCACCCTAAATATTTTATTCCGAGTTGTGTTTGAGTACTTATAGTTTAGAGAAACAATCACTTGATGTATATACACGTTTGGTTAACACCCTTAATCAAACACTTATAGCAAAAAGAGAGACATTATTTTTAAAAATATATATATAATAAATTTACTCTTAATTTCTAGGTATAATTCACCTGAATAACGGATTGATTTTACGTTATAGAACATTACTAGTTCACTGTCAAATTCAAAATACACGTGTATATTATTTTACTCTATTTGGAGTAACCTTCGTATCACGCCCTGACTGCCGCAAGCTTATAAACAAAATGACTTGTACTTTCTTTCCCGTAGAGTCATTCATGACAACGTGACTTGATTAAACCATTGTTTATTAACATACAAAGAAAGCTTTTCACTGCCTAAAACTGAACATATCAACAGGGCCCTAAGTTCACTGATGCTTTTTGCAAAATAATAGTTCGATATCATTTCAGTAACAATGTGAAGTTGTTCGTGGAATAATTCTCAATTTTTAAGACGAAGTTGGGCACTTTTGATATGATCAATGGTGAAGTTTGACACTTTTACTAGTCTGCTAACATCTTCACACTATTACCGAAGTGACTTTGAACTATGATTGTTTTAAAATGAATTAGTCGACTTGGGCCCAAGCACAGAATTGTCACTGGTCCTAGATACAAAGAAAACTAACATGGTTCGTCCCTTTCAGTGTTGATATAATATCGGAGTGATACGCAATTACTATTTACGTACATTGGGCATAGTTTCGGTTTTTACATTTGTTAGTTTCAAGTTTGACCGCTTCATTTAGGTTTAACTATTATTATTCGGAGGTTAGGTCGCTATGTTTGTAAGCTCTGTGTGTTTATATAAATAGATATCTTATTAATATTGTAACAGGATTGTGATATCATTTACCATATCCATCAAAGATACTAAGGATTATTATCAAAGTATAAAATTATAGAACCGAACACATTTATGTATGCCATTTAAGTAATGTCTGTTTTGTTTTAGCCGGATTATATCTAAATTGGGATGGATTAGGATTATTTCCGGAGGGAATGTATGAGCACGTATCGTTGAATATTTAGGTAGGCTTTGTAAAATTAGCTGTTAAATATTATATCAATATAAAGATAATCTTAATTACATCCCCACTCACTAAGTTATCTATTAGTAGTTTAGTTCTTCAGTTGGAATACAAACATAATATTCATATCTACTTTTCTAACGGGAACGATATCCTGATGGGATAAAACGCAGAAAAAGATTCCGGGTTTGATTCGGGCTATGCTTATTTATTATGATAAAGTGTAAAACTGACTTAACCCTATAACCTGGAACTTAACGTACCAGGTTGCTATTTAGGCCATTTGTACTAAAAAACAACTAAGAAAGAATATTTCGTCTTTGTAAGCAATAATCTAAATAACAACAAATGATTTAGTTCGACAGGATCGGAAAAAATGATATCCTAATCTCTACCTACGCCTGAACAGAAAAACAAGCCTCATGTAGATATATACAATAGATCTCGAGGTCATAAATACTAAAAATACATCTATTGTTTACCTTGGTAACTAGGCGACAAATAACAAGCTAAAAATAGCCTGTGCTAGGCTGAATATGCCAATTTTCTTGTCAACCCTATAATAACAGAACATAACATGTATATTGTTGTTTATGGAAATATTTTAAGGTCATGTTTTATTTTAATTCGATTAATTTAATGCTTGGTAAATTCTTGCACGGGCCAATTCTATAAGTACGTATTACTGTTAGGTATTTCCCTCATTATATGTACACGTGGAAGGTATATGTGGTGTTAGGCGGGGTAGCCACTACACAAAGCGTGCGTGAGTGCTAGTCTGGGACGTAAAAAAAGCTAATTAGCTGCCGTTCATCTCGGCATGTCGTACGAGGACTAAGAGACTACGGGCGTATGGAATCCATTAGGCGATAGACTAGGTGTTTCCAATGTTCCATATGACTTCAGAACCCCAATGTTTATTCTAAAAAGTAACCTAGGAGTTATTATATTAAAGGACGTGAACGTATAGGTATGTATATGATGTCACTACTAGTGTTACACTGCTATTTAATGTTCTATCAATCTATGCCTTTCAATAAATAGTTGTGTAAGCCACCATTAAAAAAAATGAAAAATATCGTCTTATGTTCTTATAAACTTGAACCTTATAAACAGTTACTGGGACTGCACTTTTAGCACTGACTGTACATGTGTGTATAAAATAATAATATTGTAGGACGTTATTACACCAATTGAACTAGCCTCTTGTTAAATTCATTTAAGACTTGTTAAGGGTACTAGTCAACGTATATTTAAGAAACATATACTTATTATATATAGATAAATACATATATAGCATATATAATATATAATTAACAACCAGACTGGTAAGCAGAAGAAAACCGTAGTTCTTAACTCTGCCTCTATCGGGAATCGAACCCGGGACCTGACGATTAGCGTTCAGGTACTTACCCAATCTCGCCACGGAGGTCGTCAAAATTGTCTTTTGTTCTTATAAACTTGAACCTTATAAAAAGTTATTAGGACTGCACTTTTAGCGCTGACTGAACATGTGTATATAGTATCATGTTCCACATTCTCGCTCCCATTCAACTTGGTCTTCTCGTCGCAACTTCCTAACTATGTTAGGCAAAGACAGGGAATGTAGGACACCTAGCTCCACTGAAGTCTAGGCTATTCTCAGAGTACTAACTGGGAAAGGTTTTATGTAAAAGGGGGTTAGATCTAAGTAACTGTTCGATAGAAATTGGGGTTGGGATAGTACTGTGATAATGGAATGTGAATAGCTTTGTTTTGCTGTTAAGTTGTTAGAGACAATTAAGTGACTAAGGGAAGTCTACTAATGCTTTTAGCAAAATTGTAATTCAATATCAGAAATGAACTACTATCTACTGCAGAGGTGTGAAGTTGTTAGTAGAATAGATAAAGTGACAACTTGCCATTTTTAAAACGTATTTTTAAAATTATATTTTTATAAACGTAAACCTTATAAATTTTATTTACAACTGTATCCACATGAATTATATAATATTTAAAGCTAAGGAATTTGTATAAATTGTTTCAATTCCAGATCTACATAATGTATGAGCAGGTATCAATGGATGAGGAGAGTCAGTGAAAAGAACGTGGTTTGTCAGGATCGGGACACATGAGGAGCCATGATCCCTGCCTACCTCTCGATAGGAAAATAGGAATCGGAAAATAGGACGGAATGTATATATATATTTGTATGGGATACAATGTTTTATACTCAAATATATATTTTTCTACTCGAAGGAATGGTGATGACTGCTAATTGTTCCATTTACAAAGTCATTGAACAAAAGGGTTCTATTCTTTAAAGTGTATCTTTTAATATAAAAAACATAACCAGTTTATAAAGTTTTAAATTGAAGTAGTTTTACATACAATGCCTAATTATCATACATACATAAAATACATAAATTACCATACGTTCCCATCCTTTTCATCATTTTGGGACTGATCAAAACCTAATAGAATATATCCTTAGTCACAATAATATTTAAAAAATAAACTACATTTACGAAATAGAGTACCCGCCACATAAGGTGGCAGTTGGAGGCGTCGCCACAGTCGCGTAATCCAGTGTTGCCAGTAAACACGCCAAAACTAGCACTCACTGTGCCATACGGCTCGATACATTATATTGAGGTTTCATTTGTAACGATCTTTGGTTGCAGAGCTATAAACTCAAATAAAACAAATTAATATACCGAAGTCAAAAGTCAAAATATTTTTATTCAAAATAGGCCCTATCATAAGCTCTCTTTGAAAGTTATTTTATGATCTAAGTACAAATTAAAAAAACTATATATTGACAAAAGGAATATATATGAGTGAAGTGGAAGGGCGGTTACGTAGGGACCGGCCTAATAAGACATATATGTAACAGTCAGATAGACGCTATATTGAAAAAAGGTGACGTTAGGAGTACCTATAACCGCCGAGAGTGTATTAGAGAATGTATGAATGTCAATGAAGCGAAAGTGGTCTGTCAGGATCGGGCCAAATGGGGATCCGTGATCTCTGCCTACCCCTCTACAGGGAATCAGGCGTGATGTGTATGTATGTATGTAAAAAAAACTATTTCCATCATGGCACTGAGCATTGTCTTTACATATTTTTACCGAGGTTAGTTCACCAACCATTTCGGCTGCTCAAGATGCCACGTCATGAAGACCACGACCGCTCTGATAAGAGCGTAACGATTGAGAAGAAGAAGTTCAGCGGAGACCCTTGGAGAAGAACTAACAAGAAACTCCAGAAATCAATTTATTATAATCACCCTTAACAAACATAAAAATTACAAAGAGTGGGCAAAAAACACAACGCTGGTAATACTAAATTTACCTTTCATACAAAATAACACGCAATGGCGGAAACGTCAAATTTAGTTCCAAGTTTGGCTACTGCCACCTTATGTGGCGGGTACTCTACGTCGAATACTACGGTGAGGGAAAAACATCGTGAGGAAACCTATCTGTTCGTCGAACAGGTAATACATAGTTAGTGCTTGTAAATGGCGACATGTCTACCTGTCACATTAAGTACTAACTATCTGGTCAACACGTGGTTCGAGGTAGCCATAGAATTACTACCTTCGCAATTGCGGAGACGGAAACCTGAACCTCTGACTACCCCGCGACGGTTAATGATTGTGAATGCGTTTGTCTTTTTGCCTTAGTCACACTGTCATTAGAGTAAACATTAGGGGTAAAATGAATCTATTAGGCGAAAGGCTGCCAACCTGTCATATTAATACAGCAACCTCAGTGTATAAGTGAGAAGTGTTCATATTATACTTCCAAGGTTCTGTCCAACTCGAATTGATTGCAAGACGTGAATGAATGAAGGTAGCGCCCTGTCAGATTCTTCTCTGACTACCCTCACTGCTACGTTTTTATCAATAAGGCTCGGCCTACTCACTACACTCACAGTATCTTGTGACTTCACACGATCATGCTTAGCCGAATGGCGTGACCAAGACTACTGCAAATTGGCCGAAGCGTCGAATTAATAATAAAGGTAACTTCACTACATAGTATAAAACAAAGTCGCTTTCTCTGTCCCTATGTCCCTTTGTATGCTTAAATCTTTGAAACTACGCAATGGATTTTGATGCGGTTTTTTAATAGATAGTGTGATTCAAGAGGAAGGTTTATACGTATAATAACATCCATTAAATAGCCAGAAGTGCGAAGCCGGAGCGGGTCGCTAGTTATTAAGTATATAAAAAATTACGCGATAAGTCCCGTTTAGTTATTAATCATTAGTATAAATCGCGAATCTTAAAACTATGAATTAAGATAGTTTTAATATTTACTGTTTGTTAACAGAATAGGGCCCTTAGTCAGTCAAGGATCTCGGCTAGTTAATTAAGACATTTTTAACAAGTCTCCAGTAGTTAAGCTTTTATTTACATTTCCGAACTATGTTAACTTCGTACTTTAAATGGTTATAATAACTGACAGTTACAATTCGCAGTTACCAAGTACATAGTTTTAGGATCGTGGGATTAAGTTTATGTGTATATTGTTCGTTTGGGAACTGTAAAGCGATGGGATAGCGGTGAATCATGACTTTAGGATGTATGAGTGGGATTAAGATATGAATTTAGTAACAGTTCAGAGATAACATTCACCTTACGGCCGTTTCCCTACATAGCAGTAGGCAGAGATCACGGATCCCGATTTATCTCGATCCTGAGAAACCACTTTTGCTTCATTGACACCCATACACATACTCCTCCTTGAATCCCTTTCGGGGTGAACAGAATCTCAAAAGTTACGTTTTAGAATGAACATTAAGATTGTAATATTATATGGAACATTGTTGACCGGTTGCTAGCCCATCGCCCACTAGATACCATTCACCCCTAGTCCCTTCGTCGCCTCCTACAACATGCTGGGAAGAACAACAGCTAGTTAGTATTCTCTTTTCGTCCCAGACTAGCACGGGACAACAAAATTATCTTTTTTTTAAATTACAACTACGACACAACCTTGACACACAGAAATGGCACCACCGAGCACTGAACGGGTGCTTTTCCGCATAATCAGAAGCCAACAAAGCATAACAAAACCGTAAACGTCAACGGAATCATTCATCTTAATGCTTCGGTTAACTTTCTAGTTTAAATTGAGAGTATCACTACATAGTATAAAACAAAGTCGCTTTCTTTGTCCCTATGTCCCTTTGTATGCTTAAATCTTTGAAACTACGCAACGGATTTTGATGCGGTTTTTTTAATAGTGATTCAAGAGGAAGGTTTATATGTATAATAACATCCATTAAATAGTGGAGTAGGCTATATATTTTATACCCGTGCGAAGCCGGAGCGGGTCACTAGTAAAAGATAATAGCAACTTCTTATGAGAAATGTCCTAGGTTCGAATGCTTTTCCCAATGCTATCAGAAATAAGGATATATGTAGGTTGTGCTGAAAAATCTATTGTGATTAATATGAGTATATCTGCGGTTATAATATCTTATACACGGCTACGGTCACAATGTTAAGCATCTTTGAACTGTCAGTAAATGGATGGATGACCACAATACATACATACACATCACGCCTGATTCCCTGTAGAGGGGTAGGCAGAGATCACGGATCCCCATTAATACCACAATAGTATAAGTATTAGTATTTACTTATTTAGTTGTGTTTCTGAGTGGTTTAGCACCCAAGAGTAACTTACTACTGTTTGTTAACAAAAAAAGGTTTGAACTTTATCCTTCAGTTAACTTGGTCAGTTCCGTTGTTTTTTCAATATTAACCCCAATAACGTAATTTTACGGTTAAAATCCCATGTTAGTTTTTGTTAGGAATAAGGAAAGAGCACGCGGAAATTGGTTCCTAGTGTTAAAAAATAAGCTCTAAATATATATGAACTATTCGTAAAAAAGTATACGGTTAAGTTATAACGTAAATTAACCGGAAGGGAAAACATTGTAAGGAAACCTGCCTATCCCTCGAGATAGGTAATAGACAGTTCCTGTAAACGGCGATACGGTTCACTATCTATTACGTTGGGTGCTGTCTATCTAGTAAAACGCGTGTTTTGACTAGCTTTTACCTAAAAGGCGTCTGAAATTTCGGAGATGGCAACTCAAGCCTCGGACTACATTTCCACAATAAAAATGGCGTATACACAAGTCGTGAAACATGTGTTTAGGTTTTTATTATTTATGTTTTTAAGTGTTCATTGCTATGTACATTTTCGGAATACATTTACAAATTATACGTCCAATATTACGGTGATGGAAAACATTGTGAGGAAAGTAATAGTTAGTGCTTGTAAATTACACATTTAGTACTGACTATCTGGTCAACACGTGGGTTCGAGGTAGCCGTAGAATTACTACCTTCGCAGTTGCGGAGATGGAAACCTGAACCTCTGATTTTCCCGCAAGGGTTATTGGTCGTGAACGCGTTTGTCTTTTGTTAATATTATGTTGTAATATAGGTTTTACATCTTAAATAAGACATCTTATAAGACCTGACGTTGAATTAAGTTATCATAAAGCTATTTATACACTATCGCAACGGTTGACAAGACACCGGCGTGGCTAATAGTCCCGACTTCACAATCTAAATTAGGCTTAGTCAAGGCCAAGACAATCACTTCCTGGTGCGAGGTACTAGCAACCTCTCAGCCATAAGGCGACTTAACCCTTAGTGACAATTTTTATTGCTTTTTGCACGTAAATTGGAGTTTAAAGGGATTTTTAGATACATATAAATCACGCCCAATTCTCTGTAGAGTTGTAGATCACGGATCCCTATTTTTATGTTTGGGTTTATTTCTATAAGTAATAAACAGTTTTTATACAAAAGTTAGGTTAACTTCATAAAGTTTTAATGAAATAACAACCCTGAACTAAAGTTAAAAGTGACTAAAGAGTATGTGTCTGAGGTTCTGTTCACCCCGAACGGGATTACAGGACGTGAATGTTTTTGATGAATAATAAATATATATATGCACAAAATCATCCACTTCTTCGAATCTTTCATTGATTTATCTGATTGATCTGTTTTAATCTTGCACTCAAATTGAAATATATCTTTATAAAAAAAGTTGATACTTTTTCTTTATTGATATGTTATACAGGTCAGTTTAATGTATTGTATTAGACTGTCAGAAACTAATAATTAACTACCATTCTTACAAATTTATTTTTTTAAATGATCTAATTTTAAAGACAAGTTTTCATGTGAGTTTTCTTTTTAGAGTTTCAATCACTTATTTTATGATCCTTATATTGAGTAAAAAAGCATTTCATTCACGTATAACGACCGGGTGTATATAATGGGACACCTACACAACCTATTTCTCTCCTACCTTGACCTGATTGTCGGGGAAATGTCAGACGGTCACAGAACTATCGCATGTCTGTAGATGCCTTTAAATACTCTGTGAGATGTGAGTATAGCTGGTTAATTCAATGAAATGCATTTTATTCAACATAAGGATGAAAAAATCACTTATCGAAAGACAAAAAAACAACATTTTCACATAAAAAATTGTCATTAAAATTTGTTAATCTTAAAAAAAAACTAAATAAGCTATTGGCATTTCGTAAAAGAAAATCCTGCAGAGAAGAAATGCCAAGAAACCGCAGACATTTTTCAAATAGATATATATATATATATATATATATAATCGATTGACTATTACATTAAGTAACGAACAAACTTGTAAACTGGGACGTAAATAAAAAAGATAAAAAAAAGATAAAAAGGTATTTATTCGGCGTGTAACAATAAATTCAAAGAAGAATTAAAAGATTATCCGGTCCGGTCCCACTCTCCAAACTCCCATACAGTGGGCACCAGAGCGCACGATCCCACGCGGGTGTTGAGTGTCCAAGAGGATCAACCATGGCCTCACACTAGGCAAGCCTGTATTATGAGTACCACATCGAATCAGCAGGGTATTTATGTTGGGTGGTTTCGCCATTTAACTAAGTTAACTTAATAATATAGTATAAAATATATATATATATTATATATACATATAATTAATAAAATATATAGGTATACATAAAATACTTGTAATAATAAATATGAACTAATATATACTAGTATGTAGATAAATTATAATATTTAAAAATAAAAATTTAAAGTACGTGCTCCATTTGTGTTATACCAAAGTATTACTAATTTCGGTCAGCTTAAAATAAGAAGCATTTGTTCAGTTTCATCATATGTGAGTCCTAATAACCAACTATTGACTTGTTTTTTGGCATCTCTTACAGATGCTGTTTTAATGTCGCATTTATTAAGTACTGCATTGTATATATAAGGTAACACATGTGGAAAAAAGCGTCCAGCAAAGGATGTACATATTCTGGGAACTGTCATTTTAAATACTCGTCTTTGTAGACGTGACTTGTAGTCATTTGAATTTATCATAATTTTGTGGGCTATTATAACCATTTTTGAAATATATAGTTGTCGTACATTTAGAATTTGGCATTCTTGGTAAAGATTTGTTGTTGCATACCTATAAGGTTTGTGGAGCATTACTTTAAGTACTGATCGTTGTGCTCTTTCGAGTTCTATTAAAGTAGTTTTCGTTGCACATCCCCATGTAGTTATACAATATGTAAGTAGTGATTGGCATAGTGCAAAATATATAGTCTTTAGTGTGTCAAATGAAGCTACGTCTCTCAGTTTTCTCATTATATGAATGACTTTCCGAATCCGACCAGATAGCATAGATATATGCTGCTTGAAATTCAATTTCTCGTCCACTATTAATCCTAGGTATTTTATTGAGTCTGTTCTAGCTATCGATTCACAGTTACAGTTGACATTAACATTTCCTGTACAATAGTGAATTTTTAGATCAGGAGTGGTTTTGGGAGATGACGCTGCTGTTTTATGGAAACAGATGTATTTAGTTTTCTTTGTATTTAGGGTCATCAAGTTTTGCTGTAGCCATCTAGCAATATCAGCCATTCCCTGTTCTGCTCGTGCGAACACATCGTTCCAGCTACTTCCATGATAAAGAACAACAGTGTCATCAGCATAGCATATTATCTCTGATTGACTCTGATCAAAGGTTTTATGAATGTCATTTACATATAAAATGAATAATGTAGGGCCTAGTATGCTTCCCTGTGGAACTCCAAAAGTAACAGTACTTTGTTGACTTGTATGTTGGCCTATTTTTACAACTTGTCTTCTATCCATTAAATACGTTCGAAACCAGTTCAAAGCGACACCACGGATACCCATATGCTCGAGCTTTCTGAGCAGAATTGGTATGGAGACCGTATCGAACGCTTTTGAGAGATCAAGGAATATACCCAAACTTTTTTTATTGACATCTAAGTGCGACGATATCAGAGTCACCAGCAAGTCTGTTGCGTCGGCCGTCGATTTTCCATGTCTAAATCCGAATTGTCTTTCCGATATGAGACCATGTCTTTCAGCAAAGCTTATTAAGCGCTTGTTTACTAGTTTCTCCAACAGTTTAGAAAAAACTCCTAAGAGGCTGATAGGACGGTAATTGTCTGGTATGTTTTTATTTCCACTTTTAAAAATAGGACGGATCAATGCTAATTTCCATAAATTTGGGAAAATGCCACTAGCAAGACTCTTGTTATAAATTGTTGTCAGTGGTTGAATAATAAAGGTTTTAATTTGTTTTATTAAATCATTTTTTAGCGTGTCCATACCAGGAGCTTTGCCGCTTTGTAATTGCGTTATAAGTTTGTCTACTTCCACATGATCAGTTGGTTGTAGGAAAAGGGATCTAGAAAATGTATAATTAGAGTGGTTCAAGGCTGATGCAGCTAGATCCTTTTCATTTGTGTTTAGATTTGTCAGAGTTTCATTAGCAAGGTTTTGTCCAATTGTGGAGAAATAGTTGTTGCATATGTTCAAAGAATTGTTAGTATCACTTGAATTTGGGATATCTAATAGATCCACAGGCTCTTGATTTATTTTTGTTAAATGTGTAATTTCTTTTATAGCCTTCCATAGCTTTCTTGGGTTCTTACTGTTTTCTTTTATCATATTTTCTTCATATTGATGTTTTAGCTTACGCATAAGGTCATTACAAAAGTTGCGATATCGAATGTATGTCGTTTTTATTGTCAAATTGTTAGGATTATTTTTTGTTTTGATGTGCAATTTATCTCGATTTTTCATACAGCGAATTAACCCTGGGGTAATCCACTCTTTCAGGTTATATTTACTTCTTGGGATTTTCTTTTCTTGTGTGTGTTTATTTATTATTGTATTTAATAAATTGCTAAATATGTCCACAGCTTCGTTAACGTCCATACCATCAAGTTTAGACCAGTCAGTGCCTTGTAATTCGTGTAATATTGCGTTTATATCTCTCTTTAGGTATGTTCTTTGCGGTCGATTTATTAGTCTTTTTTTAAGAGTAATACCACAGATTGTTATTGAGTGGTCTGTGAGATCTGCATCGCAAACGATGCCAACAGCTGGGTCGTTGGTTTTAACAAAAATATGGTCTAAACACGAGCTAATTCGCGTTGGTTTAGTAATCGTTGGTTTGAGTCCATATTCAGCATTTAGGCAAAGGTATTCCAGTGATTCGTTTTTAAGGCGGCCGTCGGCTAGTGGTATAATATTAATGTTTAAGTCCCCCATTGTCACTATATTTTCTTTGTCTTTATATTTTTGTAGTAGTAGGTCAAGGTCCGTCATAAAAATTTCTGTATTCTGTATTTTGTAATAAATTAATACAACTATTACAATAACTAAAATAATGACTTGTGTTAGCTGGGATGTAAATAAAATGTTAAGTAGCTGCCGTTCTTCCCAGCATGTCGTAGGAGGCGACTAAAGGTCTAGAGATAAATGGAAGTATTGGGAGATAGGCTATGAAGAAGTCGATTGTAAAGTTATTAGTTACTAATGTTCTAAATTCTAATTTATTTCCGATATAAATCGATTTTAAAATTATTTTTCCGAGGTTCTATCCAAAAGGGGTTAAAGAACGTATTGAATATGTATGTAATAATTTTCTAATATTTTGTTAAGTGATTTTTCATGCTTTACTTACTATATGAGACCGGGTCATACCACGATATATGAATAATAAGATATAGATACCTTTATATCATCCGACGTTTCGACCCAGTTGCATAGGCCGTGGTATCTTGAAAATAAGTATTAATATTATAAATATTTGGGAATTAACATACAACATGTCGTGCCGGTTTGTCAACACGGATTCGCTCGTTTAAGTTAATTAATACATTACTTACTATTAATACATTATTCGTAATTAAGTGACAAATTATAGGTTTTTACTAAATTATCACTTCCGCAGTATTTTCTGACGTTTGACGTATTCAGTTATTTGTCTTCCCTGAGTGTTGCAATGTCTTTACTATGATTACTATTATGTATTAGCTATTGTTTACTATAGTTGTACTGTAGATGAAATGACGTATATTGTGATATAATTATTTAATTAAGATATTATTCTTTTATGATCTAGGTACACTAACATTTGTTTATGATGTTTGTAGTAGTGCAAAGAGTCTTGGTATATAAATACTCCTCTGTTAATTTTATATAATATGAATCGAAATATCGAGAAAAAATACCGTTTATCGTTTCAAGATTTCAGTCACCAATGCGTATTTTATATACGTTTGGCCACTTAAATCCAAAGTTTGGCACATAGTAAGTCAGTATCAAAAATTCGATAATGTCTTAATTCCATAAACGTAACATAAACATACGCTTCACGACTTGTGTATACACCCCTTTTTTAATGTGACGGGGCAGTCAAAGGCTTAAGTATGTGTCATTCGAAGCCCGCGTTTCACTAGATAGACAGCACCCAACGTGATAGGTAGTGAACCGTATCGCCGTATACAAGCACTGGGTATTACCTATCCCTATGATAGGCAGGTTTCCTCACGATGTTATCCCTCACCGTCAGCGTTTGTTAACGATGTCTTAATTCCATTGTGTCAAATCTGACACTATTCACATCATATTGAAGCTTGGGCCCCAGATAGCACCTAACGTGACAGATGGTAAACCCTGTCGCCATTTACAAGTACCAACTATAATCTATTTCGAAGAGCGCTCCCATATATAGACTTAATTGGCTTCCAATTCATAAAGTGACATTATTTAAAAGCAATTAAATGCAAATCTTCTTGGAAATACCACTGAGTAATCGGTAACGTTTGTAATAATGTCCCTGAGGTTATTTCTATTGCATCAAAACCACAAACTAAGGAAAGACGGCAGTGGAAACTTTGTTTACATTTAAATAATAACAGTGTCATATTAATCTAGGACTGAGTGAGTTTTGTTTTAGGATGATAGACTAGGTCTACGTGCGTATACTTTCTTCTCAAGGCAGATGTACGTAGTGTGAAGAACAGAAGAGCATGTATGAGAAGGTTAGAGTTTTGTTACGGTCGTTCCAGGTTGGGATCGAAAGTCTCTGCCTATCCCGTTAGGGAGGCGTGAATATATGTAGGCTTAATATATTTGTCCAATTAGGTTTATTTTTAACATTAAAGTTTTGCTAAAGACTGAATTTAAATGACAAATGTTCTTTTTGTCTTTCAATAAGTGATTTTTAAATTCTTTTATTGAATAAAAAGATTATCAATTTCTTCATTTTATTTCCATAATACACAATTCGTATCATTCAAAATGTTCCTACAGAAAAACTAAAATACTAGTACACACATACTACTAGATAATACTAGTACTTACGTACTAAATCTTTCGGTGAGGATTAAACCTTTGAGTCAAAACAATCTTTTAGTGGTTACAATGTGATAAACTGACAAGTTTCCAATCCATCGCCAATAGATTTAAACCTAGTTGTCATAAGTTTCATTGCTACCGTAAAAAGCGTTTTATTTAATGACTGTGATGCCTATAAAATTGGTTTTTTATTTAAAATATGCGCTCTAAGTCACGTAGACACTGTCTTTGTGATTATCATAGACACGCAACTAAGTCAGATCAGTTAAAGTCTGTTTAAGCTGCCTTGTATTAACCTTAAACTTACATTTTTTGTACTGGTCACGTCTTTCAAACACGTCATTTTTCGGTCCATTGTATTATCCATGACTGCAAATTTTGTTATATATATTGACATTTTATATGTATCTATTAATTTCCATACTATTTATAATAAGTAGTAATTCCAAAAATAAACGACAAACACTTGCGGGGTAGTCAGAGGTTCAGGTTTCCATTTGCGAAGGTAGTAATTCTATGGCCACCTTGAACCCACGTGTTGACCAGATAGTCAGCACTCAATGTGACAGGTGGTAAGCCAAGTTGAGTTCTGTTCGGGGAACAGGTGGGTTTCCTCTTGATGTTTTCCCTCACCGTAATATTCGATGCATTTCGTAAATGTATTTTATTACGAAAAAGTATATAGAAATTCAATAAATTTCACTTCCATTGGTGCATGCTCAAGTGGCATTTGAACTCTTTACCCACTGGTACAGAGTCAAGCCCCAAACAACTGAGCTACGTCGAACATAGTAATTCGTAATTTATAGTTTTTGATATCCCCGTACTGATTATACATAATCATCCTGTTTGAAATAATAACTTCGATTATAATAATAATAATGACTAACTTTTATGAATTCTTTTTATAATGTAAAGTTGATTAGAGACAACTTTGCTACGTTGTTATAAATTGTCAAAGCAGACAATTAAAGTATTTATTTTATCAATTGGTTGATTTAAAGCTTCAAAGAAATGAGGATTAAAATATTTTATCTTGAGATTTTCCATTAACTAATCTTTATAAGGTTGGATCGTTTCAATTCCATGTCAATTAAGACTCTAGGACAATCATTTCAATGTCATAACAATAGTGACCGAACAAGGAAAGGAAAATTACAATCATTCAATGAAATACCATTTTCATTCATAAAAGAAAAGGAATTTAACTTTTCCTTTTACGTTTAGAAATTATAGAACAGAATTATAAGTTCTACGAAGTTGTAGATTAAATGGTGTTAGCCACTTCGAACTCACATTATGGCAAATGACGAACATTTAACAAGTAAACTATTAACTATTGGAAGAAATTGGTAAGAAATTACCGTATGTATGATTATTTTATTTTGCTTATAAGGCGTGTAAAATCGTCAAAAAATTGAATGATATAATAAACATGTTATGTTCTAGACTGTCTCTCAAAGCATACACACGAAAATTTTCCTTAGAGGTAGTAAACGAACTTAAACTTAAATCTTTATAGTAAGAAACAAAATAAAATAGCATTGTACAAGATAAACTGTTGCTGAAATACTTAATATATGTATAATAACTAGTTCAGATTTTAATAGAATATAATATATCTAATTAGATTAATTATTTAACAGTGTAACTCATAATGCTATGTGGTCATATATATCCTTCTTGTCAGCACATAGTCAGCATTTAATGCCACGATGTACACATGAATAATATTTAATAAGAATTGCAAGGAATTAAGCTAACATAAGATGTTAATTGTGTATACAATATTACATACAATTTATGTACGTAAATGATTCAAAAACATTTTTAGTACACTATATGTATCTTCAGCAGTCTTTCCTAAAAATAATAATAATGATTTTAAACCTTTATTAAGATGGTCACATTGCAAAATAATATGAAATTACAAATATGCCATACAACAACAATTTCACTTAGATATAACATGACCACTGAATTAAATATACAGATACTTTGACAATAATACAATATCTAGATATTATTTTGATTTATTACCTCATGTAAGTATTGTTTAATAATTTAATAAATTTATAAATTAATTAATTAATATCTTATTACTAATAATTAAATACAAAGTTCAATAGTTATGAAAGTATATAATATCAAAATTGAATTAAACAAACATATACATTTAACATTTATAAGAACATACACATAGGTATATGCAATAAACAAACAAACCTTGATTCAAAGGGGGTGGGTTCAACTGGTAATTTCATGCTACATTTTGCAAGTAATCCGCGCCACTTAATTAAAAAGGTCACTTCACAATTACCGTCCAACAAAGACCATGTTTGACCTGTCATAGATGGTATAACAGCGTTATGACAGGCGCATTGCTTAGGTATGATATAACAAGGCCTTAGTGAACTTGACCTACTGGTCAGTTGTACTGTGAAAATTATGGTTGAAACGTGAATTTTTAGAACACCGGGTTTCGTTGAGGAAATCGTCTAGTTAGTCACGTCATAAGTCGTCAGTATGTAGAACAAACCTTGGGAGATTATAAATTTAGTTACGTCAGGATACACTAAATTTTTAGGTTCTATGAATATTATTTTTCAGCTAGTTTGAAGCTTAAGTAAAACTAATATAATGAAAAAGAAAAGGATACAAGTATTATGTACCAATCGAAATGACAATAATTATTTGGTAAATTCTTAGTTTTGAATGGTCACTAATCTCAATCAGCTGACGATGGTTACTTTAACCTCTAACTATAATGATAGGCGTTTAGTAATGAGCTACATTAACAAAATGTACTGTTCATTAACTATATTTTTTCAAATATACTTCGCAATAATAAATATACTTGAAGGTGTTAAGCCATAAGATTGTAACTAATTGTAATGTTCTAGAGAGATTTACTAATTATCTTAAGGTGACTTGCGACCAACCACGAAACACGCAACGGCTTAAAACTTTAATGAATGAACGAGATAAATTCTTAGCTTAACCTTCACGACAGCTAACTTCTTCTGGGTAGTTAGAGAGAATTTACAAATTTGCCAAAGGTTATAATTGTAAAATAATAAACTTTTATTTGTCAATTTCTTTTATCCTGTTGTAGAAGCTAATTGATATAAGAGGCTGCAATAGATATCAAGAAAGATAGTACACTAGTAGATAGTAGTAGAAACATAGTATGTAGCTGAAGGACTAGGGATGTTTAAAATTTTTTTTTATCTTATAGTGATTACAGTACCCCAATATTCCTAAAATAATTATCCGTTACACAATGCTTAATAGTAGTTATGCCACGTGGATTTCTTACCATGAGTCATTACATTATGATTAGTGTTAAAAGACATTAGCGTATCTTTTAAATTAATTAATCAAGCAGTTGAATTAAGAAATATTCGTCTTAGGTATCTGAAGAGTAAGTATCATATTTTATACAACACTATTTTATATTAGGACGGACATCTTACTAGTATTATATAATATACTATAGGAGCGTATTAACTGTACTGACGGTACTAAAAGGTACTCATCACTATAATATGATTGCAATAAACGTACTTGTACTTAAGTACATGTAATCCAAATAATATAGTCTTAGAGAGGTTACGTTATGAGGTAACGTGTTATTAGAAAGTCTACAATAAACTCAAGTTTCTGAGTGGGTTAGGCCAATGCATTTCATCATAATGTACGGTATAAAGTCGTTATATGGTTTATTTACGGCGAGGGAAAACAAAGAGAAAACCTGGTAATTAAATGAGATTATGTTAAGTACATACTCATATGAGTATATATATACGTAGATATAAATATTCATTTAATATGTTTTTATTTTTATTACATAATATTATGAAATATTTAAAAAGATACGTTCATTCATTATACATTTACTATCATTCGTACGTCATTCATTCATTCATTCACGTCCTTTAATCCCCGTTATGGTTATTATAATACATTATTAGTTACTAGTAACATTTCTATCGGATCGCAGTTATGATGACACATCGTCGATGACAGGTTGATAGCCCATCGCATAAAAGTCTTTAGTCGTTTCCTACAAGCTGGTATGAAAGGCAGATAGTTAGCATTAGACAAAGACTAACATGGGACTATTTATCACGAGAACTTTAACAAAATAGCTACGAGTATATTTGTTCCCGCGACAAACGGCCTATGCAAATGGGCCGAAACGACGGGTGATATAAAGGTATCTGTATCTTTATTTAATTTTATTGTGTTACGATCCGGTCTTATATACAGTAAAACATGAGTACAAATCGCGAGTGATTAAAAATAATTCCCTATATTTAATTTTAAACTGTAAGTTTGAAATCATAATAATTTTGCTTGTTAAGACACTAATTAAAACAATTAGTGATGAATGTTATTGTTTGTACTTGAAATATGAACAATTGATTTGTACTTGGAGATAAATGCGAGATGGATTAGTGACTCTTTATAATATGTACGACATTTTATCTTCTGGATAGGCAATAGGCAGTGCCTGTTCTAATAAAAAGAGAGACATCAACATTTACGATCACTAGCACAAATGATGGGTGGTCAGAGGTTTAAGTGTCCGTCTCGGCAAATGCATTGTTAGTAATTCTAACTAAATTCGCATCTAATGTATCAGGTGGACAACCGTATCACCTTTCACAAGATATAGTATATATATATGTATATATATATGTACATATTCCCAGGATTCCCTCAACGTAATTTACAAAATTACAGTTTGATTAAAATTGGGACACACCAATTTACAATATATGATAAAAAAGTTGGATCTTATTATTCTATCTACCCTTTGGAAGATTATAAACGTGTCTGTACGTAACTAGAATCATAAGCTTCACGCCCTATGAGCCTATTCAATAGCAAGACACTAAAGGTCGTCTTAGACGTCCTTTGGGAAATGAGGTTGATATAAGAATATATTCAAGTTGATCAAGCATATAAAATTCGTATTTTATTACGCACCGTACTGTTGTATGTGCAGTCAGCGCTAAACGTGCAGTCTCAGTAACTTTTTATAAGGTTTACGTTTATAAGAACAAAAGACAATATTTTACATTTTAAAACTACCGCCACTATGCATTGTCATGGCTACTATACGTTCGCGTGCTTCGAAATAAAATATATTGTCTTTTATTTTTATTCACGTAAACCTTATAAAAAGGTAATGGGACTGCACTTTTAGCGTTGACTGTACGTACATAAGGGCCTAAGTCCACTAATGCGTTTTAGCAACATCGTAATTCATTCGTACTTCAGTAATGGTGTGACAGTGTAAGTGAAGTAGCAAAACTGTCAATATTCACCATTGATGACAGCAAAAGTGACAAATATGACAATTTTACTCTTCTACTAACAACTTCACATAATTATTGCAAAAATCATTAGAAGACTTGAACCTTAGTTTGTTAACTAGCCGCCTTTCTTTTAGCTTGTCGTAGTTGTTAGGGCCTATAGGTTGATGGAATCGATTGGGTGATGGGCTAGTAATGTGGTACTAATCTCAAATACTCATTATATCACAGCTCTGATACAAATATCACTTGTTAGTCTTGGAGGTAAATAGAATGCAAACTAGGTGCCTTTCCCGTCCTGTCGTAGTCAATAACAATGGCATTATGGGTCAATGAAATCTATTAGGCGATGGACTTGCAACTTGTCTCTAAATATACTACATCAATGCTGTCTCAACTTCAATGGTAAAGCTACAAGTTCAATCAATAAAATACGTTAATTTTCTTGATTTTGTCCAACTCAACTAAAGCGCTTAGTGGGTATATAAGACGAACAAGACAAACGCGTTTACGACCATTAACCCTTGCGGAGTAGTCAGTGGTTTAGGTTTCCACCTCCACACCGCGAAGGTAAAAATTCTATAGCCACCTCGAGCCCACGTGTTGACCAGATAGTCAGTAATCAATGTGACAGGTGGTAAACCATGTCGCCATTTACAAGCACTAACTATTAGCTGTTCGGGGGAACTGGTAGGTTTCTTCACGATGTTTTCCCTCACCGTAGGAGGTAATGTACGTACTATTGACCCACTATTAGTATTCTTATATCTGTGAAGCTTATAAAATTTGTATTTACGTTCAGTTATTCTCTAAATTATGTGATTAAAGACGGGTTTGACTCGTTTGTGTTAATTTAAAACGGTTTTTTCCGACCTTGAGAATAATCGATGAGTATGTGAATTTGAAAGAATTTATAGAAATTGAAAGTTAAAAAGTATATAATAAGATTTTCTTGTTCTTCTCTAACTGGATAGGCAGAAAGAATCGAGAATATCCCATAGGAATATACACAAATGTCTTAGAAGAAATGCATATGTAATTTTCTAATTTACTTTAACCCGTGGAGGCTTCAGAATAAATTTATATTGAATAAGCGTTATTCAAACTTCTTCGACAGCACAAAACCAAATAAAAAAAATATTGCGAAACACTCGAAAAAATGGTGAAATAGGTATTTTCCTGATTGGAACCGGTTAGAAGTGAATTTACTTCCCTACTACAAAATTCATGGCCATTTTTTCCTTTAATCAGTTGCTTATTGTCTGTTACGTATATTGACCCCAGGTGGTTCCATGTAAGACTGGAACGGACACAACAAGATCTACCTTGCTTGACGGTATAACGTTGGATGAAAACAAGAGACTATGGTAAATGTAATATCTAATTTGTCAAATTTGTCACTAATGTTCCATATTAATACTAGGTTTCAAAAAATCGATACATATTTAATAATAATGTAAGTAACTAACTCAAATTTGTTATATTAATTTTCCGATATTCATTCAACCTTAAAAAGATTAAATAACGTAAATCTTTATGTAAAATCATATGTGTATGTGAGGTGTTAATAAAAATGATAGAAGGACAACACCTGGCTAAAAGTGATTAGGAGATATCACGTTTTAGAGGTTCTGTATACCCCGAAAGGGATTAAAGGATGCGAATATGTGTGTGTGTATAGTGGCATTGGCCCTTCAGCCATTCATTTACAAAAACCTGTCTGAAGCTTGTCTGGTGGTTTGTTTTTATTTCAACAAAACAGGATTGGCTTTTTGTAGTAACCTTATCCTTGTCTTTTTGTGGGAAAACGATCTGGTTTTGACACTTGAATTTTGTTCTGACGCCATTTTGAATATGGCGCTAAATTTAGCTTTAACTACATGTAAACGAAACAAAATTTTACTAAAATGCATAAGTTATAAGTTACTTTAGTAACCGATAAGTAATTTAAAATATGAAATAGAGATCCCGCCACATAAGGTGGCAGTAGCCAAACTTGGAACTAAATTTGACGTTACCGCCATTGCATGTTATTTTGTATGAAAGGTAAATTTTGTATTACCAGCGTTGTGTTTTTTGCCCACTCTTTGTAATTTTTATGTTTGTTAAGGGTGATTATAATAAATTGATTTCCGGAGTTTCTTGTTAGTTCTTCTCCAAGCTAGGGTCTCCGCTGATCTAACCTCGGTAAAAAATATGTAAAGACAATGCTCAGTGCCATGTTTGAAATAATAGTTTTAAGAGATTCGCGATTTATACTCATGATATAAGATATAAGGGTGTGTATAAGATTGATTGCAGCTGTGGGAAATCCTACGTCGAACACACTAAACGGTCTATTGCGGACAGAGTGAAGGAACACATAATATATGTAATATATAATAAGAAGGATAAGTCCCGTTAATTATTAATCATGTTTGAAATAGTTTAATAAACATATTTTGACTTTGATATATTAATTTGTTTTATTTGAGTTTATAGCTCTGCAACCAAAGACCGTTACAAATGAAACCTATAATGTATCGAGCCGTATGGCACAGTGAGTGCTAGTTTTGGCGTGTTTACTGGTAACACTGAATTACGCGACTGTGGCGACGCCTCCAACTGCCACCTTATGTGGCGGGATCTCTAAGAAACATTTTATTTTTTCCGGTAGTGAAAAATATTGTCTCTTAGGAAAGGCAAAGGAAACTATATCCATGCAGTTTGTTCATTATTCATAAAATGATGAACATGAAAATGAAAGCAGTAGGAATTATATTACGAAGAACAGACAATCAGATAGACGCCTTATTGAAAAGGGTGACGTTAGAAGTACTTATAACCGCCGAGCGTGTATGACAAGGTATGAGTGTCATTGAAGCGAAAGTATTTGCCAGGGTCGGGACCGGATCTATGATCCCTACCTACCCCTCTAGAGAGTGATGTGTATATTTTAAAACGATATCAATGAAAAGATGAAGGCTTTAGTCGAAATGTCGGGAATTCAACACAAATCACTCTCGAATAACCATTCCCACAAGTCACAAATTGCCCTTTAAATATCTTTAATTTACATTTAGAACACTAAACCACCGCGTTAACCAATATAAACCGCCATCATTATGCTATTAAATAGCAGATTTTATTGCCATTGTAAAATCCACATTAATTCTAAATGATAAATGACCCAGTTAAGAATATCTGGAAGTCTATTTATCATAAAAGGATAAAAAAAACTGTCTGTACATATACCATAGTCTCTTTACTTGTTTATTTACTTAGTGCATCATTAGGCAAAGGGCATACATATTTATAAACAAGATTTCGAACCGCAGGTTTTTCCCCGGTGAGATATACGAAAGGAGGTAAAATGCAAACCAACCTCCTTCGTTACGCACTGCATGGTGGAGTCCTTGTACGGAGCTTTTTAATTGAACTAAATGTGACTGACCTTTTACTACTGAGTTGAGTTATTAGTAAGTTTGCGTAGACTTTTAATGGTAAATAACTTAAAATAAAAAATAATTAAAAATTAAAATAAAACATTTATTTCAGATATGCATGTTTAGACCAGGAATGCTATTCCCGTTTCAAACAAAAATAATGTTCCTATTCCATTACCAACATAACATTTTTTCATTAATATGAAAAGGAATATATATGAGTGAAGTGGAAGGACGGTTACGTATGGGCCGGCCTAATAAGACTTACAACAGTCAGATAGATGCTATACTTATTGAAAAAAGGTGACGTTAGGTGTACCTACCTATAACCGCCGAGAGTGTATGATAAGATGACTGAATGTCAATGAAGCGAAAGTGGTCTGTCAGGATCGGGACAAATGGGGATCCGTGATCTCTGCCTACCTCCCTACAGGGAATCAGGCGTGATGTGTATGTATGTATGTAATATGAAAAAGTGGTTTACTGGTATTCTATTAAATACTAAATAATATTGCTATACGCTACTAGAGAAATCTTTATTTTCATTTGGTTCTAAAATATGACAAATTTTGAGATTTACAGTAACTGGTAAGTACAAAAAGTTGTACCCTTTTAATATGGTGCAATGAGAGGTACTGAATCTTTTGTGTTTCGTTATTTTAGATTAATTCATAATTATTTAACATAGCATTCAAATTAAAATAAATTATGAAACTTACCTATTTCGTTATAAAATAAAAACACCAACTGAATTCACCACTTTTGAAGCTTTTCGACAGCACCTCACGAAACGCGCCAAATTCAAAATGCACTTTGAAAAATCAAAATGGCTGACTCTATTTACCGCCCTTTTCTAACTATTATAAAATAGCTTAGAAAAGCTGTCAGTCCTTCTTTTAATGTCTGTTCTGTACAACAAAGGAATCTGCTTAGTGCCAATATACCGTTTGTGTAACTAACAAGACATGGTTTCTATTGCGCGTGCGCTCACAATGGGCGCGTCGCGGAGACTGAAAACGCACAGAATCCTGTTCAACACGAAGCCTTTACAGATTATTCCAAATTCACAAACGCAAAGCCTTAATAAAGTTAGCCGTGCACAATGTGGATTAACAAGGGTATTTCCTTGCGCGCGACTTATTTGATAAAATACAGAACAAGGCCATAAAATACAAAATCCCGCTGTGGTTTTTTTCTTCTGTTGATTTTGAAAAATGTATTCCTTATAACAAAAAACAGATTTGTCATGTTTGCATAAATTAGAACAGCAGCAGCAGCGTAAGTATTAAATAAACGTGATTTTCAAATCCTGCATGATTAAGCTCGTTATAATATTATTCAATTACGATAAACCTAAAAGCAGTAGTAGTAACACAAAATATATTATGTATGTCAAAGTTTGAGTATATTCAAAGTAGGTTGAAGTTTTGTTTCTCGAAACTTTCGTTTTCATTGTGCTTCATTTTCTTTTCTTCTCTAAGCCAGCGTTAGTGGCTCAAATTAACTCAAAATGGTGTGAAAGTGAGTGCTAATCGTGTGAAATGAAATGTCAACATGTACTTATGAGAAATTTTTGAATTGTAGAATTACTTATATTTACATTCTTTCGGTAGAGTGCATCAAATATTATATATTTGCCAATCAAAGAGATAAAAAATGCTCTTACTTGAGAAAATGTGACCAAAATATTGATATACCAGCAAATTGATTTTGATTAATATTATTTATAGTTAATTTAATTTCTATGTACAGATAAATAAATAAATATGTAGGATTAGTTATTACAGTAATTTATATTTTAATATTTTTTTTGAATAACTATTGACTACACTTCTAACATAATAGTTAAATGTAAGAAGCCGTAACTAACTTCTAGTGTATACTTTTAGCGCATTGCATTATGCATACAACAAATAAATTAAACATACGAGGTGCAATAAAAATCACTTGACACTTTTTTGCTCAAATCTCTGACTGATTGATTATAATGCCACTGATATTGAAATTGTTAGAAACTGGCCTTTTTTAATTAATCGATCTAGTTGTATCATAAGGACTGTTGCTGACGTGATTAATTACAATTAATTGATATAGTCACTTCCGCTTCGACGGAAGGAAGGAAATAAAGTTGTCACTATATACAAGCAATTAATTGAATTTTCGTTAATTTGATTAAAACGTAGAATAATCCCGCTTTAAGTGAGAAGAATAGTAAAAAAAAAATCAGCCAGTGTTTCGGTACGTTGTTAAATCAGAATTTGAAGGAAGTACATATATTCATGCCCCTACATACCTAAGAAGATAGGCAGAGACTATCAATTGCCACCTGGAACGATCCTGACAAATCTCTCTTGCTTCTCTCACACCCATTAACCTTTTCATACATGCTCTCCGATTCTTCAAGCTGTGTACACCCGTAGGAATAAAGTTAAAACTTAATATATACAAAAAAGTAGATTAAACGTTCAAATAAACCATAATTTTTACTTATGTAATGATAGACTGGGTTTTTCGTTTAAGAGTCTAACGATGCCATTAGTTTTAATAACAAAGTGTTTGGGTTTTCCAATATCTAATTGCATTTTTTGACACATATTAATTGATTATACATGTAAACAGTAACAGGAAACACCACCTTTTTCGAAAGATGAGACCTATAGCTATTACCTATAATAACTATTTTGAATCGTGAACATAGATAGATAAATGAACCTCTGCTTATTATGTAAAGGGTGGTGAGTCCATAGGGTACTGGCGGAGGACCATCGTTTCTGTATTGTATGGTTGCAGCAGATGCTGAGGTGGTTTCACTGCTCTTTTTTTCCTGAAATGGGCTCACTCTTGACCCTGTTTGTACCTCGAAGGAGGCGACAGACAGAGTCTAAGATGTAGCGAGCTTGCCCAGAAAATGCCTATGCACCCTAGTTTAGTTATGCTCGGTACTAGTTATGTATTATTATTGCTATTATGTTTTCTAATTAAGTCTCGCTTATACTGTTCGAGTAAGATACTATTGTAATGTGTATCATCGCTGTGTGAGAAAAAATAAATATTATTATTGTTATGTTTCTTGTAATTCTTTTTGTCATCTATGTGTGCACTGAATAAAGTTGACTCTTTCATCGCCGTATCTATCTTATTAGATATAGATTAGTTTTCTCTACAATGAAGAAGAATGAAGATTTAAATTTTCAGTTGGAAATACTCATAAAATTGATTCATTAGGTATAATGTATTGATAGGATATAATAGTGACATTGATTTCGGCATTATTTTAATACCCAACTCAACTTTGTTGCAACTGCAATTTTACCAAGGCAACATCGATTAATTGCGTCGTTTTTTTATACAGAAGAAAAAAACCGCATAACAAATAGTTGTGCGTACGATAAAGTTAATGACGGTTGAAATCTATCAGATGTAAAGAAATAGAGTTTTAGATAGGACATTACATTTTATAGGATCATTGTTTATATAGTCATTATATGTTTTACAGATCGATTTACATTAGATAATATGCTAACAATTTCATTACTTATTTTGACAGATTAATTTATACATATGCCTCGTATTAGTTAATAATGTCAGCAGATTCTTTTCTGCTCGACATAATGATCGTAAAAGTATTTCGCATTTTAATTCATTTTACCTGCTTGAGTATATTTCACAGAAATTACACAGATTCCCAAAGGATAGAATAAGATAATCAAAGATCTGTAAGCCAAACATGTTCATAATAAAATATAAAAATAGGAAAATGGCTGATGGTATATCGCTCAAAATATTCAATACATCTTTTAGGTTCTATTAAGATACTTTTTGCAATACTTTAGGCATCAGGCAGATAATTAACATTTGTATTATTAAATATTATAATATCAAAAAAGATTTCACGATGTGTAATAATCATTAATATGTTTTAATTTTTAAATTAACATACACGAGTTAGTTAGACGAAAATAATTAATGAACTAATATTTATGTATTGTACGAGTACCATTTATGTTCACTATTATAATTGTTGGGCCTATCTACAACATTCTACATCTAAACTTTACTGAGTGTTATTATGTCTCGGAACAAGTGTCATTACATAGTTAGAATACATTTCCTAGTACAAACCGTAACCAACAAAAGGATATAAATTTATCTTTAGCATTTATTGTGCGTATATTTACTTACATTTATTTGTATAGACCATATTATACGAAACATAAACACGTTCATGACAATTAACCCTGGCAGGGTAGTCAAAGGTTTAGGTTTCCGTCTCCGCAATTGCGAAGGTAGTAATTCTATGGCCACCTCGAACCCACGTGTTGACCAGATAGTTAGTACTCAATGTGACAGATGGTAAGCCATGTCGCCATTTACAAGCACGGACTATTACCTCTTACGAGGAATAGGTAGGTTTCCTCACAATGTTTCCCCTCACCGTAGTTGGTGAATTCGCATGTATTTTTATTGCAAAAAAGGTTTTGTGATTTTATGGGGAACCTTTATGGTTTTATAGCCCTTCCGACTATAAAAGGGGGTTATGGGGGATTTTCAGATAATTACACCTATCACAATAAAATATATGTCTCAAAAATTCTTTATTGCATACATACTACATTAACACATGAACAGAGACAGAGAAATTGCACAATAGGCCTACGTGTCCCGTTTAGGGATTACCTCCAGCAGACCGTAGGGAGAGATAGGTTTGGCAAGGACTGGTGAATGTTTGACGTGTGCGTTGATCGTGATAGTGGAGTCTTCTAATTTGTAATGTTAAAGGTGACCGGAAGAATCATTTCTGAGTCTCTAATAACTCCGAAAGAGATTGATGAAGTTGCGTATATCTTAAAATAGTCAAAGTATCAAGTATCAATCCCATTGACTATCGGGTCAATAAGCTATGTAGCCATACGAACGTTAGAACTGACATACAAATATGTACATATACTCACGCCATTCTATTCCTTGTAGGGTTAACAAAGCTATTAAAACATAAAATGAGATCCGGAAATATCTCTACAAAGCTCTACATGTTTCTATAAATAGACACATTCAAGACCGTCAGTTGCAGGGTAATCAGAGGTTCGACTGTCCTTGGAAATAGTGAAATTAGTAAACCCTCGTATAGTATTATATTATCTGTGCCCTCTTGTTATCTAGATATTTAGAACTCAATATGACAAATGGCTTCTTTACAATATAATTTATTAAAAAGAAAGTAAACATTTTTGGTATTTCATCTCACAATTCTTCTTTATTTAAACCAGATAATTTGACAACTCACTGACAAATAACTTTGACAGAACAAAGCCACAATATATCTTTATGCGTTTGATAAATGACTCGGAACTTAGGAAGTGATCTATAATGCCTGCCTACATACAAATACAGCATATGTCAAATTGGTAGCATGTTCACACAGGCTGATCCATAAATGTGTAAAAGTCATAAATAAAAATAAGTTTTGAAATAATAGGGTTTAAATTGATTTTATGTATGCATAATAGAGATATAAATACCCAAAAGGAATAGTGAATACAGAAAAATTCCTAGAATTTAGTGACGACGACTTATGTTAAAGGAATAAATAAAATATTTACAAAAGAACTTATCTACCACAAGCCCTAAGTCCGATCTCTATTTCTAACGTATAATATAAAAGGTACATAATATTGTATTATATAAATGGCGGCATGGCTTGCCACCTATCGCATTGAGTACTTTCTGGCCAATACTTGGATTCGAGGTGGCCATAGAATTACTACCTACGTGATTGCGGGGATGAACTCTGAACCTCTGACTACCCTTCAAAGATTAAAGGTCGTGAAGGCGTTTGTTTGTACACATAATATACAGTCAAGTCCCTGAATCCTGTTAGAGTGAAAAAAGAATCTTAGAGAAATTAATAACATCCTTGAAGATTTTCAAATATTAATATCAAACTAGTGATATCATTACTGGTGAACGGTTCCCATCTCATCTCTCCATAGATTCCATTTTCTTAACAATAAAAAAGGATTTATATACACATAGTTATTATTTCATTTACGTCAGACGAAACCAGCCTGTACATATAAAAAATCCAATATGATACTGTCAGTAACATTTCTGCAAGTCGGACGTAACTTATGAGTAAGTATGTGGAGTACCTTGAGTGCAGATCGTAATCAGCTAACAATTCGCGACTTAACAGCTCATTAAATATATTCACGCCACTACGTCCCTTAGGGTATAGGCAGAGTCTATCAGTTAGAACGTGAGTGTGCATGTATGAAATAGCTCCATGCTTACTACATAGGAAATAGTGACTAAGGAACTAAGAGTGAATGGAATTAATAGGATGATGGGCTAGCAACCTGAATATTCTCACGATCTGGTCTATGTGTATATAGCTTTAAAGCCTTTTAAAGACATATTTAAGTAATCATAGTATATTATACTGTATTATTAGTAAACATTGTTCTCAAGGCATGTGTTCACAGCTTGAAAAACAAAAGAGCATGTATGAAAAGTTTAATGGGTGTGAGTAAAGCAAGAGATTTGTCCGGATCGTTCCAGGTGGCGATCGATAGTCTCTGCCCTATCTAATGGGGACGTAGAGCTGTGAATATCTATGTATAAATTGTAGAGTAATAATATTTTATAACGAATGCATAAAAGTAATGAATAATTCAATATAAAGTCAATCAGGCATAGTTTATGTCATAAGATGTCAATTAAAGTGATTGAAATATATAGTCAGGTATATATTCCTTTTGGGGGTTGACAGAACAACCTACTTACAAATAGATACGTATGTTGTTATTAAATTCGTATTAAAGTTGTACATTTAAGACTTGTTCAACAAAGGTATGTTTAAGAAATATATACTCAAAACACATAGATAAAATACATAAATGGTATATATAATCAACAACCAGACTGGAAAGCAGAATAAAAGCGTAATTCTTAACTCTGCCTCCACCGGGAATCTACCCCACGGGACCCTATAATTATTAGCGATTAGTGTTCAGGTGGTTAACCAATCGCGCCACGGAGGTCGTCAATGTGTGATGTATCTAACATGGGTCCCTATTTACAATAACGGACTATTACAAAGACAAAACAAATACCAAGGCGTTAGTAACCATCAACCCTAGTCAGAGGTTCAGGTGTCCATCTCCGCAATTGCGAAGGTAGTAATTCAGTACTTAATATTTGACCAGATAGTCAGTACTCAATGTGACAGGACTATAACCTATTCCAAAGAATAGTTTCAATGCTTTTCGTCCTACATATTACAGTACAAGTGACTAGTGAGGATCGCTGTAGTGGTTTTGTCGTGACCGACTTGGGGTCAGTCGGTTTTATGCATAAATTAATAAATTGAGATGCACGCCAATCAATTACCTGCTCTAGCTTGAAAATGGACAGAAGGATAGCTTATTTATAGTTAGGTTTTATTATAATACATTGTTTTATAAATATACATTGTACCTAACATGCCTTCGAAATTTCGGAGATGGGTATTCAAGCCTCTGACTACTCTGCCATAATAAAAAAAGGGAGTGTGTATACACAAGTCGTGAAGCGTATGTTATGTATGTATAGTAACAATTCGTGAACATTGTGATATGAAAGATGTAGTGATGAAAATAGATAAAGGAATGTTAAGCTTGTATGGCACATGGATTGGATGGATGAAAGGAGGGTTATAAAAGGAATCTATAAAACCAAAGCGCGGAGTAGAGTTGGACAGGGTAGGCCACGTAAAACTTATACAGATCAAATTGGAGACATTCTTCTCAAGGCGGGTGTACGCAATGTATACTACACAAGAGGATGTATAGATGGTTAATGGATGTGAAGCAAGAGAGATTGGTCAGGATCGTTCCCGGTGGCTATCGATATTCTTTACCTATCCCGTTAGAGACGTAGAGGAGTGAATAAATGTTTGTAAAAATAAAATTTTAGTTCATTATATATATTTTTTATATTTCGAACGTTTCTGTCACTGAACTGTTATTAGGAACCTGGCTTCTGGATGGATTTACCATTTGTCTAAGCTGTTTGTTCAATCGTAAACAATGCTAGTCAAAAACACATCGGTAGTTAAACAGGTAGTCAATTTTATCTCTCACTACTCTGCAAGTATCACTACATAGTTTAAAATAAAGTTGCTTACTCTGTCCCTATGTTCCTTTGTATGCTTAAATCTTTGAAACTACGCAACGGATTTTGATGCGGTTTTTTAATAGATAGAGTGATTTAAGAGGAAGGTTTATATTTATAATAACATCGATTTAACAATGAAATCTTTACAATAAAATAACAAAATATTTACTAATTAAAATAATTTACCTATAAATTATAACATCGATTAAATAGTGGAGTAGGCTATTTTATACCCGTGCGAAGCCGGAGCGGGTCGCTAGTAAAAGCATATATCACACGAAGCTAACCATCTGGTCTCCATGGTAACCGAGTGAAGTTGACTAAGCAGACAGATATTGTCAAGTGGCTGTGCATTTTGAGGTCACCACAACAATATGTCTTATTAATATTATAAGCAACAGATAAAAATCAGTGTCGTGCGTTCAGGAACTAGAGCTTAGGTCGTTATTACAATATCCTGTATTTTAATACTAAGTTGACTTTGTACATACATATACGTTCACGTCCGTTAATCTCTTTTGGGGTGGACACAAGCTTGGAGACATAAAAAAGATGAAAGAAGAAGAACTTCCAGAGGCTATAAAGTCCTTACCTCTAGACAAATTTAAAGTTTGCACTAAAGCGACGTTGATCGGGAAGGGCTACTACAAAGTGAAATATTATCTAAATGATGTTATGTGACGTTTCATCTTGGTGTGATTGCAGCCTCACGATGCATGTTCTTATTGGGACACCTTTAATATGTTGCTCATAATATTCGTTGGTTGCTGGTTGGGCTGCAGTCATGGTTTATTTAATTAAGTTGTATTGTATTGAAATATGTCTGCAGAGTTTCTTGGCATTTCTTCTCTGCAGGATTTTGCTTTACGAAATGCCATTAGTTTAATTAGATTTATTTAATATTTTTTATTTAAATTAACTAATTGTAATGACAACTTTTCCAGTGGAAATGTTTTTTTTGACTTTCAATAAGTGATTTTGTGATCCTCATATTGAAAATAAAAAAAAGAAACAAAATGTCCAAATTGGTGACTGCATGATTTACCGCTAGCCCTTTAGTGTCCTCTTACGACTTGCCGGGATGAACGGCAGCTACTTAACATTTTTTTTCGTTCCAGACTGGCGCTGACTTCATTTTGTGATGTATGAAAATCATATAAATAAACGAGCAAGCTTCTTTGATAAATTATGACGTTAGAAGTACCTAAACCTGTTAATTATGTATGAAATGTTTAATGTAATGAAAGTGGGATTAGGTAAACCTATGATCTCTATTCGCCCTCTCTAGATAAGCAGGCTTGACGTTATTTATACCATATCCAACTAGTATTCCGTACTATCCGGCTTTCTTTCATATATGTCACAATTAATTTAATGATAAATGAAATTCAATGGGTGATAGGCTGGTAGCCAGTCATACATCCATATTGACGCCATCATAATCATAACCAATGTTAAATGTGACGGGGAAGATAGTATGTCTCCAAGGGTCCGTCAGAAGTTTAGTTTTAAGTACTTATATTGCATTTACAAATATATTTTCACGATCATTAACCCTTAAGGGGTAGTATTAGTAATTATATAGCCACGTCGACCCCACGAGTTGACCAGATAGTCAGTACTCAAGGTAACTGTGTTGCCATTTACAAGTACTGTTCCAAGGAATAGGCAGGTTTCCTCACGATGTTTTCCCTCACTGTTGTAGCCGGTGCATTTTTCAAATGTATTTTTATTGCAAATATATACGAACAAAGAAAATCACTAAATTAATTTTAATTAGTACATGCTCCGGGGTTTAAACTCCTTTACTGATACAATCAAGTCTTGAATGATTTAGCTACACCGAATTTCATTTACCAATTACCATTTACTTATTCTACCAGAGTTCTTTTAGTTTTAAAATAACTGTTTAATTAGAAAAACCATTTACTTCATTAAAAGCCGTTCTCGGAGTTGTTGACAGAAAATTCCTTACGTATGTCCAAATTAGTGTATGATGTCATTGGCTTTAATTGTTTTGTGATACTCGTTAAATTGGGTAACGACATTACCAGGTAGTTGTCAAGTATCTTGAATCTACTAAATATTGACTTAAATAAATAATCAAATCAAATCAAATCAAATCAAACTTTATTTGCCAACACACGTATTCACTGTTGTTACAAATTGGTATAAGGTACAGTGTGTTTGACCGTATCAGGCATGCAAATTAACAAATTAACAATAAAAAATATATTGGTATTGTTTGAAACATGAATAGCATTTATCCGTTGTTATGTTCGACTTAATTAATTAATTATTAAAAATGTTGCCTTATAACTATTACATAATACGTTGCGACTAGGTATGTGTGTGGAAAAAAATAATCATAATATTGTATGTAGAAAACCTTCGCAGTCAAGATAATAACTCAACTTAAAAGCCAAACAGGTAGCCTTCTTGTTGTTTGACAACACATAAACTTCAATGTATGATTGCGGATCCAGATCTGTATCAATTCGCAATCATATTTATAAATAAATTAACAAACCAACTAATAGCACCAACGTAGCAAATAGCAGAATCAGGGCCCAGGTAGTGAAAGTCCGGCTAAACTTGACCTTGGCCAGAGTCAGGGCCAAGCCTCACTGGCTGTCACGGCGAAGGCTTTTGCCAAACCGTGCAGTGTGGGATTTAAATAATAATAATCTATTAATTCCAGATGGAATCCGTTATTTACAATACTTACACTAAAGTGTTTAAAATTGAGTTACAACAAATGTAATTAAAAAAAAGAATTTATTCTTAATACGAATTATACTTACTGAAAAGTATTTATGGATTTAGTGTCTAGGTTTAAAGTTAGCGTGTTAGCTGACACACTAAAAGAATGAAGGAAAAAAAGCAAATATGTATGTATTTGGGTTGCAAGGACAGATGACGAATTACTTATTTAACTCATAATTCTCTATACATAACGTATAATTTAATTATTGAATATAATTTATATTATTTCAAATAGGAGACTAGCTATTCCGACCGAGTGAATATATAGAATTGTTATTATATCGATACTGGAGCAATACTGACGAAACCTAAGCTTTGAAAGAATTACGTATTAAGAAAACTGATGTTAAGTTTCACATCACTCTAAAGAAATAAATAATCGTGAAACAATTTAAGTAGACACTCTGTCATACACATTCGAGATTTCTGCCTACCCCTCTGTAGGGAGACGGGTGTGACGTGTATTTATGTACTAACATTTTCGCGCCTGCGTAAAAACATTTATCAATGAATCACACAACAGTATCTTTTGCTATTACTTTTTAGCAGGCGTTACGTATTTTATTTAATCAATGTGTAAAACATAATTATGAAGTAATTTATTTTAGGAATTACATTTTTCATACATATTTATGCTGAGATGTTTTACCTTTTGCGGCAGACAGAACCGTGGAGATATAATCATAACCTTAAATTATACGTATGATGTAGTAACACGTGGTAACCTAAATGCGGAATAAATATTATTTACCTTTAGTTACTTACTACTTATTCCAAACGCTATGTATATAACATTAAAGATTTTGATTTACAACGTGTAAAAGAATGCAAAATAAAACAAAACGTAGAAAGTAATTCTATTTTCGTCCCCTAGTCCACGATGATCGGTTCGATAAATTTATCACGACTTTTATCCTTTGGATGGTTAACAGAGGTGTGTGCATAAAGTGATGTTTTTTTAACCAGATCTTTAGATACCTATCTAAGAGAATAGTTGATATAATCACTGTAATAATACGTTATGGTGGTAAATTAAATAATTTTATTATATTAAGAATATACTAATTACACATTATTTTCTTCACTTAATTACAATCATAAATTACTAAGCCGCTTAGGTTTGTACTTGTTGTTTATTGTAACTATTGTTATTAATATATAGAAGTAGTTTATTTTAATTACATGTAATAAAATACATCTGAATTATGTCTTTTCTGTGTTTCAGTATGATTAAAATCATATATTTCTTAATTATAACTTTAAACAATATGACATTTTCTAACTTAAATATACACATAGATACCTTTATATAACTTTTAAGCTCATTTTATATGTACGTTTCTACACTAGAGGTTCATTCATAAGTATTCCTTGAACGCAAAATGATTTGCCGCAGTATGTGAGCAAGCAAATACAGAATGAAAAATAAGCTTAGTAAAGCTTTTATCACACTACTTTAGAGTGGAAATGGCAATATCACTTAACAGGGAAAATCGATACCTATGAAAACGCCCGTTTAACCGATTCAACTACACACTCTAAGCAACCACTAACGACACCTATCGGTAGGGTGTTAGCATTTAAATAATGGGCACCTATTTTAGATTGAGGTGATAAGACCTTTTTATTGAAGATACTCTGTTTTAATATTTTATGTTTTAATTTTTTTGAGTTATATTCATTAAATTAATTTAAAATAAATTTGGTACTAAGCTTTATATGTTGGACCAAATCCAGTAGATTTTCCCACAATCTATTTGAAACTCGATATTATATAAAATAGAGGATATAAACAACGCAATCACTGCCTTTATTGTAGCTTATAATAAGAAGACACTAGGGGATATGATGCTTTTTTTCTGTGCTTCCTTAATTACTAAACAAATGCTCAAAAAATCAATCGAGCCTCTTTGTATAAGTCAAAATCACAGGGGCTGTACTTTATATCAGTAATTCTTGTGGTAAATTATTGTGAATTTTCAAGAGCCAGTCCTGTATTAAAGTCTGAGAACGTATAATAATGGTAAATAGCTACCGTTCTTCCAGATATGTCATAAGAGGCGACTTAGAGACTACGGATGAATGGATTATTTGGACGATGCATTAAAGTCAAATATTAATGCTAACAAGTGACCTGTTATAATAATATTTTAATCTTCGAGGTTCTGGCTACAGGAAAGAGATTAAAAGACGTGAATTCGTTTGTATACGAGTATATTAAATAACTTTATGACAAAGATAAGTTATTAAAAGTATTACAAACTCCTGAACAAAAACATTTAGATAAATAGATAGAGAAATTTTATCTGTCCCTTTTTTCGTTCTCCAACACATTTTGTTGGGTTTTAAACCTGTGAAATGTTTAATATAATAATATGGTACGATTAAACCTTGTTTAAACATAACATACGCTTCACGACTTGTGTATACACACTCCCTTTTTTTATTTTGGCGGGGTAGTCAGAGGCTTGAGTGCCCATCTCCGAAATTTTCGAAGGCCTATTAGGTATGGGTCATTCGAAGCCCGCGTATCACTAGATAGATAGCACCCAACGTGACAGGTAGTGAACCGTATCGCTGTATATACGCACTGACTATTACCTATCCTGAGGGATAGGCAGGTTTCCTCACGATGTTTTGCCTCACCGTTAGTGACTGTAAATTATGTACGTAAATGAAAAGCACATATTTAAATTTCATTCATTGGTACATGCCAGAGTCGGGATTCGAACCTCGGACCTTTCTCATATGAAGTCCGAGGTCTTATCCACTGGGCTACAGCCGCTCTTTTTTAAACAGTTGACTTAATACTATTGTTTGTCTTCGTCAGAAAATATTGGGTTATGTATGTTATAGAAGAAAAATAGTCATATGATTGATTATAAATTTTACTGCTATTTCATATAAATATAATTTTCTTATCATGTACGAGTAAGCTACCCAAAAGAATACAATTTAAGTACATTGATGACCATTTATTTCTTTAGAGATTTGTAAAGTTTAGAGAACTAGACTTACTAATATACAGCACTATTTTTTACGACTTTTATTCAATTTGTAACATTTCTACATAAATACATCAGCATAATTTATCTCTGATATTCTACGTTATATTTTCGAAGTCTCATTTCAATGAATCAAAAAAGGTTTGCCAGGATCGGTAAAAAATGGGAAACGTTATCTCTACTTACCCTTCTGAAGTGATACGGGGTTAAAATGTATATTTCAAACAAATATACAAATACATTCACGTCCTTTAATCTCTTTCGGAGTGCACAGAACCTTGGATACATGAGAACATCTTCTTGATCATTTACTATCATGTATATTGGGGTTTTGATGTCATATAGAATTGGTGACTGGTTGCATTGCCCCATAGATTCCATTGACCCTAGTCCCTTAGTCGCCTCTTACGACACAAGAACGGCAGCTAGTTAGCATTACTTTACGTCTCAGAGCACGGGACTAATATCACTAGATAGTATAAAACATTTCTGCTTTCTCTGTCCCTTTGTCCCTTTGTATGCTTTGAAACTAAACAACGGATTTTGATGCGGTTTTTTTTAATAGATAGAGTGAATCAAGAGGAAGGTGAATATGTATAATAACATCCATTAAATTGTAGAGTAGGCTATATATTTTATACCCATGCGAAGCCGGAGCGGGTCGCTACTAAGTATATATGTATAATGTAGGTTTACTATCAATATTTCGCAGCCATTCTCTCCCACTAGATATATTTGTAGACCTCCGTGGCGCGATCGGTTAGCCGCTCGAACGCTAATCGTGAGGTCCCAAGTTCGATTCTCGGTGGAGGCAGAGTTAAGAACTACGCTTTTCTACTGCTTTCCAGTCTGGTCGTTGATTATTTATGCTATAATTTTTTTATGCTATATATGTATTTATCTATGTATAATATGTATATATTTCTTAAATGTACGTTGACTGATACCCTTGACACAAGTCTAAAATGAGTAAGTTCATTTAGGGGCTAGTTCAATTGGTGTAATAGTGTCCTAAATATTATAATTTGTTTAATCCTTATTCGCTCTTAAGACATTCCTTAAAGAAAAGCAAATAATAGGTAATAAGATTAATGGGGCTATGTATAGTGTTATGGGTAGCCAGTTGGTTTCTCAATCGGCACGTATGGCTATTCATAGGGCTGTGGTGGTTCCAACATTGACTTATGGTAGTGAAAGTTGGGTATGGCAAAAGAAGCATGAAAGTAGAATCAATGCCGTCGAAATGCGGTCACTAAGAAGCATGTTAGGAGTGACATTGAATGATAGAATTAAAAATAGTGTGATAAGGGAAGGTTGCGGTTTGAAAGAAGATGTAGTGACTAAGATTGAAAAGAGCATGCTTCGATGGTTTGGACATGTTATGCGGATGAGTGATAGCAAATTGACTAAAGGAATATATATGAGTGAACTTGAAGGGCGGTTACGTAGGGACCGGCCTATTAAGACGTATAACAGTCAGATAGACGCTACATTGGAAAAAGGTGACGTTAGGTGTACCTATAACCGCCGAGAGTGTATGAGAGGATGTATGAATGTCAATGAAGCGAAAGTGGTCTGTCAGGATCGAGACAAATGGGGATCCGTGATCTCTGCCTACCCCTCTACAGGGAATCAGGCGTGATGTGTACGTATGTATGTAAAAGCAAATAGTTTTATTTCGTTTACATCTCAGACATCTCCTTTTGTGCTCTTTTTGTAGTGAGCTCTATTATATAGTATTCATGTTTTTTGGGCCAGCTTAATTGTAGTAACCGGTTAGTCTTGTTTAGTATACGAACCAGGAATGTTGGGTCAGAAGATGATTTAATCTTTTATGTAATACTTTGTATAGTACACTCACTCGCTTTTATATCTTTTAAGATAAATTGAACTAAAGAGACATTATATTTGGAATATTTGCTTTGCAATTCAAGTTATCGTTGGACAAAATCATAGGCTAAAGTATAAATAAAAAAAACTATAACATATTATGTATAAATATAGAGCGATAATAATAATAAGAATATATGGATATTATTACACCAATTGAACTAGCCCCTTGGTAAGTACATTTAAGACTTGTGTCAACGTATATTTAAAAAATATATATACCTGTTATATATAGATAAATGCATATATAATCAACAACCAGACTGGAAAGCAGAAGAAAAGTGTAGTTCTTAACTCTGCCCCACCGGGAATCGAACCCGGGACCTCACGATTAGCGTTCAGGCGTCTAACCGGTCACTCCACAGAGGTCGTCAGAAATAATAATTTACATATATGAATAATTATCCATAATCCATAGAATAGGCAATAGTCCCACCTGCAAACAGTGACATGGGTTCCCCACAATATGTTACGTTACACGTTAAATCCTGACATTCTTCTAAAAATGGGTTAATGTTACTATAAATTAATTTACTTTACTTTTTAAGGTTGGAAACTAGAACCTCTTATTACAATCAGATCATTAAATAATGATCATACAGTGTTCGAATGTACACAGCATTATAGTATCTGCGTCCATAAATAAAATTCGACGTAGCTCAGTTGTTAGGGGCTTGACTCTATATCAGTGGGTTCAAACCCCGCTTGAGCATGTACCAATGGAAATGCAGTTTAATGAATTTCTATGCACATTTTCGAAATAAAAATACATTTACGAAATGCGTCAAATACGGCGAGGGAAAACATCGTGAGGAAACCTTTTCCCCGAACAGGTAATAGTTAGTGCTTGTAAATGGTGACATGGCTTACCACCTGTCACATTGAGTACTAACTATCTGGAACACGTTTGTCTTTTGTTTGTCTTTTTGTCCATACATAGTTATAACACAGTTTCAATTAAGTTACCTCATGTCTCAACTAAGGTTTGTAAAGAAACTGCGAGTAACTAAATAAAAAACTTAGCAATTGGTAGAGCCGTGAATAGTTCAAGGTCGTACACAATGTGCTCGCTCGCATAATGTCCATAAAATATAACCTACTGCTTATTCATTTTTGTGCTACTTATACATTAATGCGTGATTACTGTACATTTATAGGTATATATCGCATCCGTTTTCGTATAAAGTATACAAATTAGGCACACATTTTCGTCCTTTAATCCTTTTCTTTTATTTTATATAGAACTAGCGTCCGGTCCGGCTTCGCACTTCTGGCTATTTAATGAATGTTATTATACGTATAAACCTTCCTCTTGAATCACTCTATCTATCAAAATCCGTTGCGTTGTTTCTAAGATTCTTAACATACAAAGGTACATAGGGACAGAGAAAGCGACTTTGTTTTATACTATGTAGTGATTAACTATGCTACTTAGTAATATAACGGTATTCTTAGGCCATTTAGTGCTTCTTAAACCAAATATAAAAGAAATTTAATTAAGGTCGAAAATGGAATGCTAACTAGCTGCCAGTCTTCCTGGTCTGTCATAGATCTGCAGTGTGAGAGTGCTGTATGTAAATGTAATTTGTTGATCGATTAGCTAGCAATTTGTCTGCCAAGATTTCATATCGATGCAATCTCAATTCTGATATTCTAGATAAAAGATCTATGAATATGCAGATGTTGCTTTAACAGTTTTTGTACACTCCAATAGCTTAAGAACGCGAGTGTATGTTTGTTTTGTTTATAACAATATTTTGTTTAAGTTTCGTCCTTGTTGTCTAGTCACTACCTAAGCATTAATTTGATACTCCGATTATTTACAATTCACCTGTTATAACCGGCTCATAACTGTTGAACAATTATTATCAAAATGTTTATCAAGTCATCATTAACTATTGCGTCTTATCTATGCCAATAGATATATGCAAAATGACTCAAAAATAAACTAAGTCAAATAAAAGACTCAAAAACTTGTTTTCTTAATCATTATTATTCCAAAATTCAGAGTGGAAGGTGTCTATTATGTTTTTAATAATTCTACTAGTTATCTCTTCAATATTTTTATCAATACTTTTGATATCGCGAAGGAAGTTTGATTATTGGAAGAAAAGAAATGTGAAGCATTTAAAACCAGTGTCCTTCCTAGGTAATTATGGGGACTATATTCTGCAGAAGAAGACCGTAGGAGAGGCTTTAGATGAAATATGTGCCCAATTCAAAGACGAACCTGTGATAGGCACATTCTTCGGTACAGAGCCTGCCCTGATAGTTCAAGATCCAGAGTTTATAAAACTAGTCACTACGAAGGACTACTACTATTTCAGTTCACGGGAAAACCAACTCCATATTGAAAAGGAACCAATAACAAAGAATATGTTCTTCCAATATGGCGACGAATGGAAAGTGATGCGACAGAATTTTACACCGTTATTCTCTTCTGCTAAGATGAAGAATATGTTTCATTTAATCAAGCAGTGTTCCTTTGAGTTCGAAGACATGTTGGATAGAGAAACGAAGATGAATAATGTCGTAGAAATTCGCTCTATCATGAGTCGGTACACTATGGATTGTATAACAATTTGTGCGTTTGGTGTGAACGCAAAACTAATGTCTGAAGGAGAAGTGAACCCATTTAAACGAATAGGCGACGCTGTATTCGACAATTCCTTTTTGAGAGGTGCCATGTCTAATTTGAGAACGATATGGCCGTCGATATTCTACGGTTTAGGCTTACGGTTATTCCCGAAACAGATCACCGACTTTTTCGAGGATGTAATCCAGAAAATCCTGATAGAACGACAAGGTAGACCTTCAACGAAACAAGATTTTATTGACTTAATAATGGCTTTCAAAGAAAAATCTTACATAGAAGGAGATAGCTTGAAACCTCACGGTGAAGGAGCGGAAAAAGTGAAAGTGAAGGTGAACGATGAATTACTATCTTCCCTTTGTACTCTATTCTTCAGTGCTGGTTACGAAACCTCCGCTACAACCGCGTCATTCACTCTTTATGAACTGGCTAAACATCCGGAGATTCAACAGAAAGTGTTGGACGAAATAGATGCTTATGTGTACGAGAATAAGAACGATTTAGCGTATGACTGCGTTACCAAACTACCGTTTGTAGAGCAATGTGTGGATGAAACTTTAAGGCTGTATCCTGTTTTAGCTTTGTTAACTAGGGAAGTGACAGAGCCTTATAAACTACCAAATGGTTTGGTGTTAGAAAAGGGATTGAGGATTCATTTGCCCTTATACAGTCTGCATAGGAACCCGAAATATTATCCGGAGCCGGAGAAATATGATCCGACTAGGTTTTCCCCTGAAAATAAGAATAATAATACAGCCTATACGTATATGCCGTTTGGTGAAGGACCAAGAATTTGTATTGGTAAGTTACTACGTTTAATATGTGTTATATTTAGAAATGTATATACTATAGTAGTAATAAAAATACATTTACGAATTGTGTCGGAATACTACGGTGAGGGAAAACATCGTGAGGAAACATACCTGTTCCCCGAACAGGTTATAGTTAGTGCTTGATAATGGCTTACCACCTATCACATTGAGTACTAACTATCTGGTCAACACGTAGGTTCGAGGTAGCCATAGAATTACTACCTTCGCAATTGCGGAGATGGACACCTGAACCTCTGACTACCCCGCAAGGGCTAATGGTCGTGGATGCGTTTGTCTATTTAGTAAAATCATTGGTAAATTTTACAGTGAGGGAGATATTGTGATGAAAGAACAGTCTAGATACGTACAAACATATGTTTATATTGTTGAATTTCTTAACATATTGAACGCTATGAAATAATTATATTATCTGTGATTAAGGTAAGATTAGTACCTACGGTGGAGTCACCTATCACATTGGGTACTAACTAACTGGTCAAACAAGAGTATTGAGCAGCTTAGAATCATTACCTAGTCAATGTTTTTGTTCATTCAAGTCTCTATCTGCCCCAATTAGGTATCAGTGACACAAATGTTACGTAAATGATATAAATTAATGTTATCTTAAAGCTGCTTAATATAAGTATAGTTTTATCTTTTTTTATTTCGGTACTTACGTACTACAGATATTTACATATTAAGATAAAAATTATCCAAAACATACACAAAGAACGTGATAATGATTATTGGTACAACCATAACATTGTTATTATAGTTTTAAGAGATTCGCGATTTATACTCATGATTAATAACAAACGAGACTTATCGCGTAAGTTTTTTATATAATAAAGTTATCTTTATTCCATGGCTACTGCAACGTAGCCGAAACGTCGGGTTAATAAAGGTAACTTTATTATATAAAAAGTTACGCGATAAGTCCCGTTAGTTTTTAATCATAACATTGTTGTTACTATGTCAATAGATCCACAATTTTACCATACATCACACATCACGCCCGTTTACTTACAGAGGGTTGGGTAGAGAAAACGGATCCCCATTTGATTCGATGCTGACCAACTAAAACCGCTTCATTGATACCCATTCACCTTTTCATACACTCTTTTCAATATGTCGTCTATCTTAATATGTCATGTGTCTTGTAATTGATCAATCCTTAGATAACCCCCCTTCCACTTCACCCATATTCATACCTTAACATTTATGATTTTAAGATGATTATGATACGCTGTAAACTCATAAATAAATTACTAAAAGAATCCGTTTTAACCAAACACCAACCATTCAAATTAAACCTTGCAGGAAAGTCAGGGTTTCACTTCTCTATCTCCGCAATTGCGGAGTTAGTAATTATGGTACAGAGATAAAGAGGTATATACTCGTATAGAATGAACAGATACACCAGATAGAATTTACTCAATGTGCCAAGTTGTAAGTTATTTTCAATCACTGACTATTACGTACTCCAAAGAATCGGCGGATTTTCTCATGATATTGTTACTCAGAATGAAAAAAATATTATGATTTTTATAAAAAGTTTTATATCAATATTTGTCAATATCAAAGTTTATATACCCCGTGCTAATATGGGCTACAAAAATAATATGAACCTTTTTCCCCACCATGTCGTAAGAGGCGACTAAGTGACTAGGGATACATGGAATCTATTGCACGCTAGTGTCACTAGTCACCAATGTTTCATAAAACAGCTCAGCCCTAATATTCATGCTAAGAAGTGACCTAGAAGGTATTATTATCGTGTCTTCACTGTGTTTATAGTTTTAAGAGATTCGCGATTTATACTCATGATTAATAGCAAACGGGACTTACTAAAAAACGTCGGGTTAATAAAGGTAACTTTATTATTTAAAAACATTCACTGTGTTTGTGAAGGTATTATTATTTGTATGTGTGGTTCAGTCCATACTGTAAAAAAAAACATAAAGTATGTAAGTGTATATAACTTAGTACTTACTCGCTTTTTATAATTCCAGGTAAGCGTTTCGCAAGAATGCAGATGTACGCTGGACTAGTGACCTTACTGAAGAAATACAAGGTGGAATTAGCACCTGGGATGAGCAGAAACCTAAAGTTCAACCCCGTGGGTCCTGTAACCCAAAGTGCTAGCAAAATACAATTGAGACTGGTTGAAAGAGAGGGTTGGGAAAGCAGAAGGTTCAAAAGAAACTGAAGATGTCAACAGATGTCGCTACGGGTTGTGCGGAATGTGATGTTTGATGTATTTGGAAAAGTTGGGATGGATATTATGTATATAAAGGATCGTGGATATATTTATGAGCGATATTGTATGATTATATTAAGATTCGATCTTTTAAGTAATGTATGGTTGCAATTCATAAAATTTCTCTTGAGTTTTGAATCTAATTACTTATGAGGAATTATTTCTAATCACAAATAGGGTAATAAATAGCTAATTAATTGTGTAAGGAAATAAAATTATAATAAATTTTATTCGATTGAGTTTTCTTACCGATAATTATGAGAAAAAAAGTCCCCTGCCAGTGAAACGCACCCCTGCCAGGTGGACCGATGACCTCAAGAAGGTCGCTGGTGTTGAGGCGTACCCTTGGGGAGGCCTTCGTCCAGCAGTTGATAAGATTGATAATGAGAATGAAAAAGACTATATCTGTAAATTCTTCAGGGATTACGAATATTAAGTATCACTAAAGTAATATACAACGTAACACGCCACTAGTCCAGTGACAAACGCTAAATAAAAAATAACGAATGGGTTTGACATACGCTTGACTGATAGATTGTCATTTTGTACTACACTGACTGACATTTAACTTTATTGCCTTAGTATTCAGTTAACAGTTGGGAACATAGATATTCGTAGATACTATTTATTTTATAACAAAACGATAAGTAGAGTACCCGCCACATAAGGCGGCAGTTGGGGGCGTCGCCACAGTCGCGTAATTCAGTGTTACCAGTAAACACGCCAAAACTAGCACTCACTGTGCCATACGGCTCGATACATTATAGGTTTCATTTGTAACGGTCTAAAAATATTTTGACTTTTGACTTTGATATATTAATTTGTTTTATTTGAGTTTATAGCTCTGCAACCAAAGACCGTTACAATGAAACCTATAATGTATCGAGCCGTATGGCACAGTGATTGCTAGTTTTGGCGTGTTTACTGGCAACAGTGAATTATGCAACTGCGGCGACGCCTCCATCTGCCATAATATATTCAAAATTATAAATATCACAAGCTCTCTTTGAAAGTTATCTTATGATCTAAGTATAAATTAAAAAAACTATTTCAAACATGGCACTGAGCATTGTCTTTACATATTTTTTACCGAGGTTAGATCAGCGGAGACCCTAGCTTGGAGAAGAACTAACAAGAAACTCCGGAAATCAATTTATTATAATCACCCTTAACAAACATAAAAATTACAAAGAGTGGGCAAAAAACACAACGCTGGTAATACTAAATTTACCTTTCATACAAAATAACACGCAATTGCGGAAACGTCAAATTTAGTTCCAAGTTTGGCTACTGCCAGCTTATGTGGCGGGATCTCTAGGTGTACACATACACATCAAGCTTATTTTCCTACGGAGTGAGCAGACAGGAAGAATTCCCACTTGTTTATTTATTTATTCATAAAAACTTCACAGCACATTACAAACATACATTAACTTAATTAAATTTACATTACTTTGGCCTGAAATTGAATCGATCAAATACATTCGTTTCATTCACAGCCATACACTTCCTTATTTACACTCGGCGATTATAGGTACTTCTAAGGTCAACCTTTTTCAATATGTCTATCTGACTGTCATATGTCTTATTTGTCTGCCTTTGTCGTAACTGCCTTTCCACCTCACCTTCATATAACTTACATCGAACTACTATAGCTAATATATTTGTCGTAGCTCAGTTGTTTGGGGCTTGGCTCTGTATCAGTGGGTACAGGGTTCAAATCCCGCTTGAGCATGTAGCAATGGAAATGAAGTTTAATGAATTTCTATGTACATTTTCGTAATAAAAACACTTTTACGAAATGCATCGAATTATACGGTGAGGGAAAACATCGTGAGGAAACCTACCTGTTTGTCGAACAGGTAATAGTGCTTGTAAATGGCGACATGGCTGACCACCTGTTACATTGAATACTGACTATCTGGTTAATACGTGGGTTCGAGGTGTCCATAGAATTACTACCTTCGCAATTGCGGAGATGGAACCTCTGACTACCCCGCAAGGGTTAATGGTCGTGAATGCGTTCGTTGCGTTCGAACTACTATATCATACATCCAATCAGTAAGGTTACTCACCTTATTTTTATTTTATTTATATGATGACCTCTGTTTCGCGAACGGTTAACCACCTGAACGCTAATCGTGAGGTCCCGGGCTCGATTCCCGGGGGAGGTAGAGTTGAGTACTATGCTTTTCTTCTGCTCTTCAGTCTGGTCGTTGATTATATAATATATGGATGTCTTAAATGAACTTACCAATGGGGCTAGTTCCATAGGTGTAATAGTGTCCCAATTATTATAATATTATTAATGTAGCTATATTCATTATTAGAAAAATAAATGCACATCAGAATAACCAATAATCATCAAAGATTAAGTTTTGGGTTGGGACTATTTTGCGGTAGCATTTAGTAGTAAAGGTGTGATTTTTTGCATGTATTTATGTTCGTTTACTTACCATTGTTAAATACTCAGTTGGTATAATAATTAACTATTATATAAGTAGGTACCTCAATAAATACTACTATATATAATGAATACTACTGTGAGAGGAAACATACCTGTTCCTCGAGCAGGTAATAGTCAATGCTTGTAAATGGCGACATGGCTTACCACCTGTCGCATTAAGATCTAACTTTCTGATCAACACGTGGGTTCGAGGTGGCCATAGAATTACTACCTTCGCAATTGCGGACATGGATATCTGAACCTGTACCCCAAAAGAGGTCGTGAACGTGTGTCTTAGTTTTTAGGTAAATAAAAATGAAGTATTCCATAACTATATTTATTTCTTATACCGTCTCGATTCCCAACCGTCCCGTAGTACGAGTCTCAACTGCAATCCTTCTATGGTCTGTGTGGTCAAGGCAGCTGGCATGAACTTGGGTTTCTTCGGAGTATTAGGAGCCAACTCCACTCGGTACTTCTTGAAGATGGTGATCAGACTGGCTGTCATTACCATCCTTGCGAAGCGCATACCTGGAACCAAGAACAAACGTGTGAATGTGTTTAAATATAACAATAAAACAAAACCGTTCATGACCATGCCTTGAGGCAAAAGTCAGAGGTTCAAGTCGACCACCTCGTACCCACGTATTAACCAGACAGTCAGTTCTCAATGCGCTAGGTAAGCCATGTCACCGTTTACAAGCACTGACTATCACATGTTCGGGAAACAGGTAGGTTTCGTCACGATGTTTTCCCTCACCGTATTATTCGATGCGCTTCGTAAATGTTTTTTAATTGTTTAAATATGTCATGAATATGACCAATGTCTGGCACGTAAAAGGAATGGTTTCTAGGTGCCGTTCTTTTCGGCATGTCGTAAAGGTACTAGGGGTAAATAGAATCTATTAAGCGATGGGCCAGCAACCTGTCACAAATGTTCCATTATGACGTCACATACCCAATATTCATGTTAAAAAGTGACCTACGAGATATTATCATGTCTCAAAGGTTTTGTCCAACCCAAAAGGGATTAAAGGACGTGAATGTATATATACAACACCTTTTCGCTGCATCAAGTACGTGTTAATATTGTAGGAATGAAAATGTTGTTACTATAAGAGCAGTGAATAAAAGTTTTTCTTTTTTTAAAGTGATAGTTGTGGACTAATACGCTTTCATGTTTGTACCCTTGCAAAAAGGTGAGACATTGGCGAGGTAGTACTTCTATGGCCACCTGGAACTCACGTGTTGATACTCAATGTGGCTAGCGGTAAGCTGTGTCATTATTTACAAGCACTGACTATCACCTGTGTGAATACTTTTAACCGCTTTCGTCGCAGTTTGCCAATAGTGAATTGAATTGAAGTTCTTTTTATTCAATATAAGGATCATAAATAACACTTATTGAAAGTAAAAGAAACATTCTATGACGAAAAAATGTCACTAACATTACAATTAAATCTTAATAATAATTGGTGTAAGTAAACTATTGGCATTTCGTACACAAAAATCTTCAGAGAAGAAATATCAAGAAACTCAGCAGACAATATTTATTCATTGATATGTGTTTTAAGATACATTATCTGTAGGTAAAACATAAATCGCAATTAGTCTCGTGCTAGCGTGCCCCTGCTAGGTGGGAGGTAAAATTAATACTAACTAGCTGCTGTTCTTCACAGCATGTCATAGCAGACGACTAAGGTACTAGTGGTAAAAGGAATTTATCAGGTGATGGGATAGCAATGTTCCATCCACCAATGTTCCACATGAAATGACAAGCCTGAAATTAATAAGCGACCCAGATGATATCATGTTTTCGGGTTTCTGTTCTGCCGAAAGCGATTAAAGGACGTGAATGTATATGTACATACATATGTACGTAGTTTTTCTATGGAAAGATACCGTGGTAGATTCTCAATCCTGTCAAACTACTTCCGATTTATTGACATCTAAACATCTTTACATATCCACTTGTTGGTACATAATATTACTCGTTTTTAGTTAGATATTTTTAGAAAAAAACCTAAAAGGTCTGGCGGAATAACTAGCTTTTTAGGCGGGGTTAGATCTTTATGCTTGTGTGAAAAAAAACGAAAATAGTTAAATTACTTTTAGTGAAAGCCGTAAAAAGATTTTTTTCCAAAGATATGACAAAAAAACATCTTTTCTCTTTGGAAAATATTTCGTACACCTAAACGTAACTAGAAAAATCTCAGTTTTTTTGTTAATTGTTTCAATAACGTTATAATGCTTTAGATGTTTTATAATATTATTTCACTTGCACTTCTAAGAATAAGTCAACTAACGTTTTATAGATAGTGGTTCAATAATGAACTTATTCAGTCCTTACATATTTCATCACCAGATGCAGTTAAAAAAAATATTATTTTAGTCCAAAAATAATTTTGTAGACAACATTATTTAAGTACACCCTCGGTTTCTATTTTTTGAATACAGAAACGATCCTTCATTGATTAGTTGTAATGGTTAAAATTACTCACCGATGCAAATCCTGGGTCCTTCACCGAATGGCATGTAGCTATAAGGAATAATATGTTGCTTGTTCTCCGGTGCAAATCTCTCTGGCCTGAACTTCTCAGGCTCTGGAAATAGATCGGGGTTCATATGCAGATTGTAGAGCGGAATCTGAATTCTTGCGCCCTTTTCTAGTGTGAGTTCAGGAGATAGTTTGTAGGGTTCATACACTTCTCTAGTCAATATAGGCGTCACTGGGTAGAATCGCAACGTTTCGTCCACGCACTGGTTCAAGTAAGTCATCTTTGCAATGCATTCGTAATCCAAATTACCATTGCAAGACTTCATGTAGGCATCTACTTCTTCCAACACTTTTTCCTGTATCTCTGGGTTTTTAGCTAGTTCGAACAGAGTGAAAGTGACAGTAGCCGCTGATGTCTCGAAACCGGCAGCGAAGAACAAGATGCATTGACTGAGGATCACTTTATCGGTCACCTTCATTTGTATCTTCTCCGATTCACCAGTCTTGAAAGCTGTTATGCTGTCGCCTACTATGTAATTTTGTTGCTTCAGGTTAAGCAACAAATCTACAAAATCATTAGTTTTGTTGGCTTGACCCTGTCTCTCTTGAATGACTTTATTTAACAAGGTTTCAAAAAAGCTGTCGATTTCTGTAGGGAATAGTTTGAGGCCTAGACCATAGAATATCGAAGGCCAAACGGCTCGAAGATTAAGCAGGAAACCTCGCACCGTGGAGAAATCCACAATAGATTTAGCTATATTAACAAATGGGTTGCTTTTACTATCTTCGCTCGTCAAGAGTTGCGTATCAATGCCAAAGGCGCACAGGCATATGCAATCCATCGTGAATTTGGTCATCATATACCTCATATCCAGTATATTGGACTTTTCTACCTCCCGGTCAAGTAGGGCTTCAAACAAATGGGCGCGCTGCTTGATCAGATGGAACATGTTCTTCATCTTGGCGGAAGAGAAGAGCGGCGTCAGGTTCTGCCTCACCACCTTCCAGTCGTCGCCATAGTTGAAGAAGAGGTTCTGCGTGAACACCTCCTTGTGGATGTGGTCCGATATCTCCCTGGCGTTGAAGTAGTAGAAGTCTTTCGTCATGATTTGCTTGAGAACCTTTGGGTCCTTCACTACCAGCACGGGCTCCGTACCATAGTATGCGCCGAAGTAGGGCTCATTCGGGAATAGCTCACAGAGGTCTACACAATTCTCACCAATATTCATCTTCTGCATGATATGGGGACCATAGTTCCCAAGTAGAAGTGAGGGCGGGGCATAGACCACATTTTTGTTGGCCCAGTAACTGTACTTCCTTTTCAACAAATAATAAGTGCTTGCGAAGATTGTGGCCACGAGTGTGACCAACAACAACATCTTAGTGTTGACCAAACGAGGAGTTTGGAGTAAATGATAAATAGGAGTACACAAGCTATACTTATAAACAAACGTCTTCTTATTATTTAGTAATTACATCTAACCGGTTGGCATGGGACATGAGTAGGCAAATACTAACCAGTAAGGCTATTTAAGTCGTAAATTAGTATACTTAGCAAACTGCATTTTACGCATATGCATAATTTTCCAGGGAGCTCTTCTTATGAAGTGTATTTAAAGATCATGTCTCGTGTGCGTTGCGGACTACAATGTAAGCCACTTACTTTCAAATTGGAATACTGTAAGAGGTAACTTTGGGTATATAGTGATTTATCTATTATTAGAAAGAGGTTCGATTTTTCTTTTACTAAATTTATATTTAGACAAATGTCGCAGTGACCATGCATCCCAATTTTCTCGCGATCCTGGTAAAACTTTTTAGCATCACTGATTTTGATACCAGTTCGTATAGAAATTTGATGGTTATAGGAACATCTAATAATTTTCTTACATAAACGCGATTCGTTAGAAGCGGGGTACTGTTGTCAACATTATTGGGTCCCTGCCCAATGCCGCCGATAGTTTCATAACAACATTTCGATTTTATTCTAAGGATTTAATTTGTGTACTTTTGATGATGATGTTGTAAAAAGATTTCATAGGAAGAGATACTTACTCTTCACGAATCCTACATTTAGAGTTCTGAACAACTGTAGTTACACGAGTGATTCCTCAGACACAATAAAATTCAAATAATTACGAAGAGTTTCACCAATTTATATATGTGTACCTAAAGAACATGAATTATGGAACATTTTATTTATATCTTGTAATAAATTCTAAGATAATTTTCTTGCAATTTAAAATAACCTCAATTTTGCCAAGTCATGGCCCCTTTATCTTTTGAACCAGACAATTTGTTTGAAGTCAAATGTCAGAAGTTTTGTGACCTAATAAATAGGCAGTAAGTTGAGCTTCTACTTTAAATCACTTTTTGATATTATAACTTTTGATTTGACACGATCCTGTGGGTCAGGTAAGGACTGGTCTAGAGGTGTATGAACACCAAAATCTCTATGAATTGTCTGTAGGATCATTCAGTGTCTTGTGTTATAGCACCAGTATTCGATTGTCATAAAGATAACAATCAATTAGCCTATGACAGTCCACTGCTGGACGTAGGCCTCCCCAAGGTAACGCCACAAAACTCGATCACTCGTGGCCCTCAGCCAACCACTACCAGCGACCTTTTTCAGGTCATCAGTCTATCTGGCAGGGGGGCGTCCTACACTACGTTTACCCGAGACGCGGTCGCCATTTGAGAACCGCTTTGCTCCAACGGTCGTCGGTTCTGCGACAGAGGTGACCGGCATAAAGATAAAGCATGCCTAATACTGTCTACGCAACTAAACCCAGAAAGTAGCTTATCAATTAAGGAATGTTCTTACATCATATTTATAGAACAATAATGCGCTTATCGACTTGGTGTTTGAGAGTTAAATTATTAGGTATTATGGCTATCTGGATTGAACCGATTAAACCACTTTGTGAACCATATTATTGAAAAGAGTACTTATGAGGCTTCTATACAGAATCAATTCTCAGTCAAATTACATGTAATAGTTAAAATTACTCACCGATGCAAATCCTGGGTCCTTCACCGAATGGCATGTAGCTATAAGGAATAATATGTTGCTTGTTCTCCGGTGCAAATCTCTCTGGCCTAAACTTCTCAGGTTCTGGGAATAGATCGGGGTTCATATGCAGATTGTAGAGTGGTATCTGAATCCTTGCGCCTTTCTCTAATGTAAGTTCTGGAGACAGTTTGTAGGGTTCATACACTTCTCTAGTCAATATAGGCGTCACTGGGTAGAATCGCAATGTTTCGTCCACGCACTGGTTCAAGAAAGTCATCTTTGCAATGCATTCGTAGTCCAAATCACCATTGCAAGACTTCATGTAGGCATCTACTTCTTCCAACACTTTTTCCTGTATCTCTGGGTTTTTAGCTAGTTCGAAAAGAGTGAAAGTGTCAGTAGCCGCCGATGTCTCGAAACCAGCAGCGAAGAACAAGATGCATTGACTGAGGATCACTTTATGGGTCACCTTCATTTGTATCTTCTCCGATTCACCAGTCTTGAAAGCTGTTATGCTGTCGCCTACTATGTAATTTTGTTGCTTCAGGTTAAGCAACAAATCTACAAAATCGTTAGTTTTGTTGGCCTGACCCTGTCTCTCTTGAATAACTTTATTTAGCAAGGTTTCAAAAAAGCTGTCGATTTCTGTTGGGAATAGTTTGAGGCCGAGACCGTAGAATATCGAAGGCCAAACGGCTCGGAGATTAAGCAGGAAACCTCGGACCGTGGAGAAATCTAGAATAGATTTAGCTATATTCACAAATGGGTTGCTTTTACTCTCTTCGCTCGTCAAGAGTTCCGTATCAATGCCAAAGGCGCAGAGACAGATGCAATCCATCGTGAATTTGGTCATCATGTACCTCATATCCAGTATATCAGACTTTCCTACCTCCCGGTCAAGTAGGGCTTCAAACAAATGGGCGCGCTGCTTGATCAGATGGAACATGTTCTTCATCTTGGCGGAAGAGAAGAGTGGCGTCAGGTTCTGCCTCACCACCTTCCAGTCGTCGCCATAGTTGAAGAAGAGGTTCTGTGTGAACACCTCCTTGTGGATGTGGTCTGATATCTCTCTGGCGTTGAAGTAGTAGAAGTCTTTCGTCATTATTTGCTTGAGAACCTTAGAGTCCTTCACTACCAGCACGGGCTCCGTGCCATAGTATGCCCCGAAGTAGGGCTCATTTGGGAATAGCTCACAGAGGTCCACACAATTCTCACCAATGTTCATCTTCTGCATGATATGGGGTCCATAGTTCCCAAGTAGAAGTGAGGGCGGGGCGTAGACCACATTTTTGTTGGCCCAGTAACTGTATTTCCTTTTCAACAAATAATAAGTGCTAGCGAAGATTGTGGCCACGAGTGTGACCAACAACAACATCTTAGTGTTGACCAAACGAGGGGTTTGGAGTAAATGATAAGTAGGAGTACACAAGCTATACTTATAAACAAACGTCTTCTTATTATTTAGTAATTACATCTAACCGGTTGGCATGGGACATGAGTAGGCAAATACTAACCAGTGAGGCTATTTAAGTCGTAAATTAGTATACTTAGCAAACTGCATTTTACGCATATGCATAATTTTCCAGCGAGCTCGTCTTATGAAGGGTATTTAAAGATCATGTCTCGTGTTAGTTGCGGACTACAATGTAAGCCACTTACTTTCAAATTGGAATACTGTAAGAGGTAACTTTGGGTATATAGTGATTTATCTATTATTAGAAATAGGTTCGATTTTTCTTTTACTAAATTTATACTTAGACAAATGTCGCAGTGACCATGCATCCCAATTTTCTCGCGATCCTGGTAAAACTTTTTAGCATCACTGATTTTGATACCAGTTCGTATAGAAATTTGATGGTTATAGGAACATCTAATAATTTTCTTACATAAACGCGATTCGTTAGAAGCGGGGTACTGTTGTCAACATTATTGGGTCCAGCCCAATGCCGCCGATAGTTTCATAACAACATTTCGATTTTATTCTAAGGATTTAATTTGTAGGTACTTTTGATGATGTTGTAAAAAGATTTCATAGGAAGAGATAATTACTCTTCACGATTCCCCTACATTTAGAGTTCTGAACAACTGTAGTTACACGAGTGATTCCTCAGACACAATAAAATTAAAATAATTACGAAGAGTTTCACCAATTTATATATGTGTACCTAAAGAACATGAATTAGGGAATATTTTATTTATATCTTGTAATAAACTCTAAGATAATTTTCTTGCAATTTAAAAATAACCTCAATTTTGCCAAGTCATGGCATCTTTATCTTCTGAACCAGACAATTTGTTTGAAGTCAAATGTCAGAAGTTTTGTGACCTAAATAGGCAGTAAGTTGAGCTACTACTTAAAATCACTTTATTATGTTATAGCTTTTGATTTGACACGATCCTGTGGGTTAGGTAAGGACTGGACTAGAAGTTTGGTTTTGAACACCAAATTCTCTATGAATTGTCTATAGGATCATTCAATGTCTTGTGCTATAGCACCAATATTCGATAGTCATAAAGATAAAGCATGCCTAATACTGTCTACGCAACTAAACCCAGACAGTAGCTTATCAATTAAGAAATGTTCTTACATCGTATTTCTAGAACAATAATGCGCTTATCGACTTGGTGTTTGAGAGTTAAATCATTAGGTATTATGGCTATCTGGATTGAACCGATTAAACCACTTCGTAGACCATATTGTTGAAAAGAGTACTTATTTGGCTTCTATACAGAATCAATTGTCAGTCAAATTACATGTAATAGTTAAAATTACTCACCGATGCAAATCCTGGGTCCCTCACCGAATGGCATGTAGCTATAAGGAATAATATGTTGTTTGTTCTCCGGTGCAAATCTCTCTGGCCTGAACTTCTCAGGCTCTGGAAATAGATCGGGGTTCATATGCAGATTGTAGAGTGGAATCTGAATTCTGGCGCCCTTTTCTAGTGTGAGTTCAGGAGATAGTTTGTAGGGTTCATACACTTCTCTAGTCAATATAGGCGTCACTGGGTAGAATCTCAACGTTTCGTCCACGCACTGGTTCAAGTAAGTCATCTTTGCAATGCATTCGTAATCCAAATTACCATTGCAAGACTTCATATAGGCATCTACTTCTTTCAAGACCTTTTCTTGTACCTCTGGATTCTTAGCTAGTTCGAACAGAGTGAAAGTGACAGTAGCCGCTGATGTCTCGAAACCGGCAGCGAAGAACAAGATGCATTGACTGAGGATCACTTTATCGGTCACCTTCATTTGTATCTTCTCCGATTCACCAGTCTTGAAAGCTGTTATGCTGTCGCCTACTATGTAATTTTGTTGCTTCAGGTTAAGCAACAAATCTACAAAATCATTAGTTTTGTTGGCTTGACCCTGTCTCTCTTGAATGACTTTATTTAACAAGGTTTCAAAAAAGCTGTCAATTTCTGTAGGGAATAGTTTGAGGCCGAGGCCATAGAATATCGAAGGCCAAACGGCTCGAAGATTAAGCAGGAAACCTCGGACCGTGGCGAATTCTAGAATAGACTTAGCTATGTTCCAGAATGGGTTGCTTGTACTCTCTTCGCTCGTCAAGAGTTGCGTATCAATGCCAAAGGCACACAGGCATATGCAGTCCATCGTGAATTTGGTCACTAAACATCTCATATCCAGCACATCAGACTTTCCTACCTCCTTGTCAAGTAGAGCTTCAAGCAAGAGGGACCGCTGCTTGATCAGATGGAACATGTTCTTCATCTTGGCGGAAGAGAAGAGCGGCGTCAGGTTCTGCCTCACCACCTTCCAGTCGTCGCCATAGTTGAAGAACAGGTTCTGCGTGAACACCTCCTTGTGGATGTGGTCAGATATCTCCCTGGCATTGAAGTAGTAGAAGTCCTTGGTCATTATTTGCTTCAGGATAGTTGGGTACTTTACAACCAGCACAGGCTCTGTTCCGTAGAAGGCCCCAAAATAGGGTTCATTTGGAAACAGATCACATAGTTCCACACAATTCTCACCAATATTCATCTTCTGCATGATATGGGGACCATAGTTCCCAAGAAGAAGTGAGGGCGGGGCATAGACCACATTTTTGTTGGCCCAGTAACTGTATTTCCTTTTCAACAAATAATAAGTGCTAGCGAAGATTGTGGCCACGAGTGACACCAGCAACCACATCTTAGTGTTGACCAAACGAGGGGTTTGGAGTAAATGATAAATAGGAGTACACAAGCTATACTTATAAACAAACGTCTTCTTATTATTTAGTAATTACATCTAACCGGTTGGCATGGGACATGAGTAGGCAAATACTAACCAGTAAGGCTATTTAAGTCGTAAATTAGTATGCTTAGCAAACTTAATTTTACGCATATGCATAATTTTCCAGCGAGCTCGTCTTATGAAGGGTATTTAAAGATCATGTCTCGTGTTTGTTGCGGACTACAATGTAAACCACTTTCTTTCAAATGGGAATACTGTAAGAGGTAACTTTGGGTATATAGTAATTTATCTATTATTAGAAATAAGTTCAATTTCTCTTTTACTATATTTAGACAAACGTAAGCAGTAACCATGCATCCCGTATTTCTCGCGATCCTGGTAAAACTCTTTAGCATCATTGACTTTGATACTTACGAATAGCATCTTGATATTCGTAATGTTTATATCACTTGGTATAAAACCTTGATGGTTATATGAACATCTAATAATTCCCTTACATAAACGCAATTCGTGAAAAGCGGGATAATGCTGTCAACATTATTGGGACCCTGGCCTATTACGCCGAGGGTTTTCATAGAAAATCGATAATATTAACGGATTTGAATTTGTAGGTACTTTTTATGATAATGTTGTAAAGAGATTTCATTGGAAGCGATTCTTACTCTTCACGATTCCCCTACATTTAGAGTTCTGAACAACTGTAGTTACACGAGTGATTCCTCATACACCATACATTGAAAATAATTACGTATACAAATAATCACCCATTTTATATATATATATATATATATATATATATATATATATGTGCCTTATGAACTTAAATGATGGAATATTTAATTTATATCTTGTAATTAATTCTAAGATAATTTTCGTGAAATTTAAAAATAACCTCAATTTTGCCAAGTCATGGCCCCTTTATCTTCTGAACCAGACAATTTGTTTGAAGTCAAATGTCAGAAGTTTTGTGACCTAATAAATAGGCAGTAAGTTGAGCTTCTACTTTAAATCACTTTATGATATTATAACTTTTGATTTGACGCGATCCTGTGGGTCAGGTAAGGACCGGTTCAGAGGTCCAGTTTGTTGCACCAAAATCTCTATGAAATGTCTATAGGATCATTCAGTGTCTTGTGCTACAGCACCAATATTCGATAGTCATAAAGATATCAATCAATCAGCCTATGACAGTCCACTGCTGGACGTAGGCCTCCCCAAGGTAACGCCACAAAACACGATCACTCGTGGCCCTCAGCTAACCACTACCAGCAACCTTTTTCAGGTCATCAGTCCATCTGGCAGGGGGGCGTCCTACACTACGTTTACCGAGACGCGGTCGCAATTCGAGAACCGCTTTGCTCCAACGGTCGTCGGTTCTGTGACAGACGTGACCGGCATAAAGATAAAGATAAAGCATGCCTAATACTGTCTACGCAACTAAACCCAGAAAGTAGCTTATCAATTAAGGAATGTTCTTACATCATATTTCTTGAACAATAATGCGCTTATCGACTTGGTGTTTGAGAGTTAAATCATTAGGTATTATGGCTATCTGGATTGAACCGATTAAACCACTTCGTAGACCATATTGTTGAAAAGAGTACTTATTTGGCTTCTATACAGAATCAATTCTCAGTCTTAATAACATGTAATAGTCAAAATTACTCACCGATGCAAATCCTGGGTCCTTCACCGAATGGCATGTAGCTATAAGGAATTATATGTTGCTTGTTCTCCGGTGCAAATCTCTCTGGCCGAAACTTCTCAGGTTCTGGGAATAGATCGGGGTTCATATGCAGATTGTAGAGTGGAATCTGAATCCTTGCGCCTTTCTCTAATGTAAGTTCTGGAGACAGTTTGTAGGGTTCATACACTTCTCTAGTCAATATAGGCGTCACTGGGTAGAATCGCAACGTTTCGTCCACGCACTGGTTCAAGTAAGTCATCTTAGCAATGCATTCGTAATCCAAATCACCATTGCAAGACTTCATATAGGCATCTACTTCTTCCAACACCTTTTCTTGTATCTCTGTATTTTTAGCTAGTTCGAAAAGAGTGAAAGTGACAGTAGCCGCTGATGTCTCGAAACCAGCAGCGAAGAATAAGATGCATTGACTGAGGATCACTTTATCGGTCACCTTCATTTGTATCTTCTCCGATTCGCCAGTCTTAAAAGCTGTGATGCTGTCGCCTACTATGTAATTTTGTTTCTTCAGGTTGAGCAACAAATCTACAAAATCGTTAGTTTTGTTGGCCTGACCCTGTCTCTCTTGAATGACTTTATTTAACAAGGTTTCAAAAAAGCTGTCGATTTCTGTAGGGAAAAGTTTGAGACCAAGACCATAGAATATCGAAGGCCAAACGGCTCGAAGATTTAGCAGGAAACCTCGGACCGTGGCGAATTCTAGAATAGACTTAGCTATATTCCAGAATGGGTTGCTTTTGCTCTCTTCGCTCGTCAAGAGTTGAGTATCAATGCCGAAGGCACACAGGCATATGCAATCCATCGTGAATTTGGTCACTAAACATCTCATATCCAGCACATCAGACTTTCCTACCTCCTTGTCAAGTAGAGCTTCCAGCAAGAGGGACCGCTGCTTGATCAGATGGAACATGTTCTTCATCTTAGCGGAAGAGAAGAGCGGCGTCAGGTTCTGCCTCACCACCTTCCAGTCGTCGCCATAGTTGAAGAACAGGTTCTGCGTGAACACCTCCTTGTGGATGTGGTCAGATATCTCCCTGGCGTTGAAGTAGTAGAAGTCCTTGGTCATAATTTGTTTCAGGATAGTTGGGTCTTTCACAACCAGCACAGGCTCTGTACCGTAGAAAGCACCGAAATAGGGTTCATTTGGGAACAAGTCACACAGCTCCACACAATTCTCACCAATATTCATCTTCTGCAAAATATGAGGGCCATAGTTTCCGAGTAGAGGTAATACTGGTTTGGCGTATACGATATTTTTGTTCTCCCAAAAACTGTATCTCCATTTTATCAATAAATAAATGGCAGCCAAAATGACAGAGGCAAGTGCTATTGACAACATCATGTTGCGGTTTGGAAGATGTTAGTGAATAAATGATAAAGGGAATATTAGAGGTCATATGCGTAGATAATTTTTTCTGGAGATAAGAAGGAAAATAACAAAAATCATTCAGTCGTTGGAGCTTGGCTTCGCAGTAGGTTCAGGTTTTAAATTTCGCTGGAGTGGGTACCGGTGAAAATTAAGTTTTACGAGTTTCTGTTCTTTTTGTCGATATAAATATAATTGTAAAATGCATCAAATACGGTGAGGGGAAACATCGTGAGGAAACCTACCTATCCCTCGAGATATGTAATAGCTAGTACCTATATACGGTGATACGGTTCGGTTTGTCGCAGGTGCTTGTAAAAGCGACACGACTCACCACATTTCACATTAAATTATGACTATATGGTTACACGTGGATTCGTGGTGCCTATAATTCTCAACCTCCTTGATTGGAAAGAGGGACAAGGGCAGGTTTGTAGTTGACCTTTTGAGGGTTAAAAAAGTGTTTCCTGTATTTTAAAATGCCTACATTCATGTCATTACCATTATATTTTATGTAATAGTAAAAAGATTGTCTGTGCATTAATGTGATTTTTCTTAACACATCTATTACATTTTGATTTCTGTTCTGTTCTTTAAGGTTCTAATTTTTTTTCTACTTGTCTAGAGGCCCTAGTAATCACAACTCAATTAGTGAACTGCTTTAGGACTTTATTTCGTAAAAAGGAACTTTTTTGAGATTCAGTAATATACGTAGTTGACTTCTATTGTTTGTGCGGATATATACTGAAATACATGTATATAATCTCCAATTTCCTTCGACGACCTCTATGGCGCGATCAGTTATACACCTAAACGCTAATCGCGAGGTTCTGGGCTCGATTTCCGGTGAAGGTAGATTTCACTACTTCGCTTTTTTCTGCTTTTCAGTCTGGACAAAGGCTCATAATATTCTGAAATATATATAACGTTGACTAGTACCCTTAACACAAGTCTTAACTCATTCAGCGCCTAGCGTGTTCTTGAAAATTCTACTCGCCACGCTGCGGACACGCCTGGCGTGTCCATAAGTTTTCGATTATATCTCGAAAAGTACATGAAACATTTTATTAAAAATTTGTGTACATCGTATTTACCACACGAATAACCATATATTCATATGGTTTTGACTTTGAAAGAAATTATGTTCATACTAAAAATGAATACCTTGTGTAATGCCAAGAACTCGGTACGTTAGCTTGTTTTACACAATAATATGTTCCTGAATGATTTTAGTCGATGGATAGATAGATGAGTAAATAATTTATATTTCATACAAACAACAAGAAAATTATAAATTTAAGAATATATAAGTAAGTTTGAGAATCACATCATATTTAATTTACCTACTTACCAGAATATTCATATTCCGCCATAATTCCTGGTTTAAAATCAATATACTGTTGCCACAACCTTATCTCTTTCGTTGCACAAACAGACCAAAAGAAATAAACTACTACAATGCATTATTAACGTATTTAGAAACTGAAACTTCGCGTATAGCCGGTGGTCACGCCTAGCGTGTTCATGACCGTTTGTATGGCGGCTCCTCTAGGTAGATGCTGAAAAATGGCGCGGTGTCGAATGAGTTAACCTAACTTACAAAATGGGCTAGTTCAATAGGTACAATAGTGTCCAAAATATTATTACGTACATACGCATCACGCCCGTTTCCCAGTAGAAGGGTACGCAGAGATCGCTTCATTAGCTCTCGTACACCTTCTCACACACACCCTCGGCGGTTATAGGCATTTCTAACGTCACCCCTTTTCAGAATGCCGTTTTTCATTTCATAGGCCATCCCCTACCTAACCGGCCTTCCACCTCACTCAGATATCCTTTCGTTAATTTATAAGATATACATATGATATTGATATACCTACACATCGCTCCTGATTCCCTGTACAGGGGTAGGCAGAGATCACGGATCCCCATTTGTCCCGATCCTGACAGACCACTTTCGCTTCATTGACCCTCATACACACTCGGTGGTTATAGGTACTTTTTCAATATAGCTTCTAACCTGACTTTCATATGCCTTAATGGACCGGCCCGTACGTAACCTACGTAAATAATAAATAAAAGAACTATTATGTAGTATTTTATAATATTTTCATTATTTGTACATTCTTGTTCCCACAATACCTACAAAGATTTGAATGTCGACAAAATTTATTAAACAGGAGTCATATTTAAACAGGACCATGTAAATTTAATAATATTTATTTACAATGTTGATTCCAAAATAACATAATAACCTTATTTCATTTAGTGTATAATTTGTACACTAAGCTTAAAACACTAAGCATTTAAATATTTCTCAAATTAATAAACCAAACGAAAAACCTGAGATGATTATATAATCCAAACAAAAATATATTAAAATCATGAAGGAAAACAATAGTCCCTTTTGGGATGGAGGGAGACATAAAACCTTCTTTCCTTAGTTACATTTATGTTAAGATTGTGAATTAAAAAAAATTATACTAATTTTCTTAATCTCTCTAATATACGAAATTTAGTTTCTCTTTTATTGAAACAACAAAAAGAAGTTACAATATAACACCAAACATTTAGTATTTGGAAGAGAATTAACTGTAAGAGTAACCATCTAGATTATCCATGTGCCGTTGTTTTCGGTGAGGGAAAACATGGCGAGGATATCACCTATTTCTCGCAATAGGCAATTGTCAGCACACTATACAATAGTCACATGGTTTATCACTTACAGACCAAAGATTCGATTGATTGATTGATTAGATTCGAGTGACCAAAGATCATCACAAAAACTTTGTTGATGTCTAAACTTAGGCTACATCGAAAGGGTTATACAGTTACACAAACATACTCATCCACCTCCTTTAATTTCTTTCAGGGTGGACGAAACCTTGGAGACATGAAAAACATCTTAGTCACATGCTAATCACATCACATGCATATTGGGGTTTTGATCTTATATGGATATTGATCTCAATAGATTCCATATAGTACCCCTATTCCCTTAGTCGCCTCTTACGACATGCCGAGAAGAATGGCAGCTAGTTAGCATTCTTTTTACAGACATCTCTTTTAGTGTTATTTTTTTAATAAACTATTATTATATAGTGTTCACCGAGAATGCAATAAATATGTATGTATGTATTGAATGTTTTCTTTCTTTCTTTCTATTAAGTATGTCACGTGTCCTAATCTCTATTATACACTCTCTCTTCCCATCCTTCTCGAGGTATGAGTCGCAACCTTAATCCACAGGCACTCTGTGTCACCATGGAGGTAGACAATATCTTGACCTTCTTGGGCATCCCTGGAGCCAGCTCCACCCTGTACTTCTTCAGCAACGTGATTAGGCCAGAATACAGCTGCATTCTTGCAAAGCGCTTGCCTGAAAAAAAAAACAAATAAAATAAAAATAACAAACAATAACATATAATAAGTAGTTACATAATAACAATTAATATAGTATAGGTATAGTGTGTATCCCGTGTCAGTTGGGACGTAAAAAGAAAGTTAACTAGCTGTAGTTCTTTCCGTCATGTCGTAGGAGGCGACTAAGGGACTAGGGATAATAGAATCTATTGGGCGATATGTCAGCAATGTTCCATTATGACATCGCAGCCCCAATTCATGCTAAAATGTGACCTAGGAGATATTATATCTCCGAGGCTCTACCCAACCCGAAAGGGATTAAAGGACGTGAATGTATACATTAAATCTACAGGCTAGTGCTAACAATTTTGGCAGATATTACAGTGAAGGAAAACATCGTGAGGATACCTACCTATTCCCCAAACAGTATCAAAATCAGTATCCTATGGCCACCTTGAATGCACGTCTTAACCAGATAGTCAGTACTCAATGTGACAGATGGTATGCCGTTACCATTTACAATCACTGACTACTACCTAACAAGAGAAATAAGTAGGTTTTCTTACGATGTTTTCCTCCACGTAACACCAATAAAAGAATAATGTTTTAATATTGTAACATACCAACACAAATCCTCGGACCTTCTCCAAACGGCATATACGTATACGGCTTGATATTTTTTTTGTTTTCTGGAGAGAATCTATCCGGGTTATAGTCTTCGGGGTCTGGGAAAAAGTCCGGGTGTGTATGCAGATGGTACACTGGCAAATGGACCCTCAGTCCTTTTTCTAACAATAAACCGTTCGGTAGCCTATATGGTTCCATGACTTCTCTAGTCAACACTGGAAGAACAGGATACAGTCTCAGAGCTTCGTCCACACATTGTTCTAAGAAAGGCATTTTTGATACACAATCGTAGTCAAGCTCTCTGTTGTTAGAGGCTATATACGCGTCTACTTCCTCTAATACCCTTTGCTGAACCTCTGGTTTCTTTGCCAGTTCGAAAAGAGTGAACGAAGCAGCCGTGGAAGAAGTTTCGTAACCAGCGCCGAAGAAAAGAATAGATTGGGAAGCTAGCAACTCATCATCAACTTTCATTTTTATCTTCTCTGGAGTAGCGCCGTGAGGTTTCATGCTGTCACCAACGATGTAAGAGTTTTCCTTAAAAGCCATGATCAGGTCGACAAAGTCCTGTTTGCTTGAAGGCTTGCCTTGCCTCTCGTTCATGATTTGGAACAGAACTTGTTCGAAGAAGTCAGTGATCTGTTTCGGGAATAATCTCAAGCCCATGGCGTAGAAAATTGTAGGCCATACCGCTCGTATATTTGTAAAGATGCCTCTAAGCATTGATATGTCGAAGATTGAGTCTCCGATTAGTTTGAAAGGGCTGGCCGCCCCTTCCGTCATAAGTTTGGAGTCCATGCCAAAAGCACAGATTGTAATGCAGTCCATGGTGTACCGACTCATGATAGATCGTATCTCTAGTTCCTTGCTCATCTTCGTTTCCCGGTCCAACATATCTTCGAACACGAAGGCGCATTTCTTGATCAAGTGGAACATGTTCTTCATTTTAGCTGAAGAGAAAAGAGGGGTAACATTCTGTCTCATTACTTTCCAATTGTCACCGTAATTGAAAAACATATTCTTCGTCACGTTTTCTTTGTTGATATGTTCAGAAATTTCTCGTCCACTGAAGTAATAGTAGTCTCTTGTAGTGGCTAACTTGATTATTTCCGGGTCTTGTAGTATAAGGACTGGTTCTGTGCCATAGAATGCACCCACAATAGGTTCATTTTCAAACTTGTGGCAGATCTCTGAAGCTACTTCCCCGACAGTTTTCCTTTGTAAGATATAGTCTCCATAATTCCCGAAAAAGGGCACTGGTGTTGGAAACTTCACATTTCTCTTTTTCCAGTAACCGAACTTTCTATGGACTATTATAAGTATCAATAAGATCGCGGAAAGAATAACTGTCAGTATTAGGACTAGCATAGTTATTACCATTCAAGATGGATGTTCTCTGAACAGTAACAAAAAACTCAGTCACTTCCTCTTAAATATTCTAAAGCCTCTAAAATAGTTGTAAATTAGATGCAGATCTAAAATTACACTGTATAGGCAGCTAAATGAAAAAACTAATTACATATTTATAAGAAATTGATAGAGTTTCTGATAACGATCATGTCTGTTCGATTCCATGATACTAAAACAGGTATTTTGCATAAAATGTGCATGCTGCCTATGAGTGTTAGGACATGTAATAACTTATTAAAAGAGAGGAAAATATAAGTGCTTGCTCATTTGTTTCTTAGTTATCGTGGTATGAAGCTATAGAACTAGAAACACCTTTATCACACACTTTGAATATCTATATAATACTATGTTGTACTTGACGTTGATTCAAGGCCACATCACGAGATACAAACATAGCATTTCTAGAAAGGATTATATGAGGATATAAAAGAGATTATGAAATAGACTTAACAGATTGTAATTAATTGAAAAAGTTCGTAAAAATTGCAGTTACAACCCTTTACATATGTTACAAGTAAATTATGTCATTACTCAGTATATTATCAGTGATAACTAATTAAGTAATGTTGATTATTAATAATCAGGGTAAAGATTGTCAGTCGTTTACCTTTCATATTTAGAAGAGATTAACAATTAAGGGATATTGAGTTCAATGTCATTTGTGTTAATAACACACGTATCTACGATAAGTTTTAGTACGATTGTAGTACAGATGACCCTTTCAGGAAAAACTGGATTCGGGAACCAATAAAATTCAATGTAATGGTGTTTAAGCCACTAAAATACTTAACGTCTATTATATACTAACAATCCAAAGTCCAAAGTCTATATAAAACTCGTTTTTTTAAAAAAAATCGCAAATATGAATATCACTCGTATATAGTTTTATTTGTAATTTAACCATCTAGGATTATATGTTTCACATTTGATATTACAATAAATTCATTCGTATTTAAGTGACCCTTTGCAATTTGGAATGCCAGACACCAGATTAAAACATAATGAATAAGTTCAATGTGACTGTCGTTACGGCTTACCACCTGTCACATGAACTACTAACTACCTGGTCTACACTAGTCGCTAAAAAATGACTTCCTTCGCCATTGCGGAGAAAAGCATGTGAATCTTACTAGTTAGCATGATTTAAAATACCATGAAGGTGTTTATTTCTTTGTTTTAAAAACGAAACTATTCTATTTATCACTACATAGTATAAAACAAAGTCGCTTTCTCTGTCCCTATGTCCCTTTGTATGCTTAACTCTTTGAAACTACGCAACGGATTTTGACGCGGTTATTTTTAATAGATAGAGTGATTCAAGAGGAAGGTTTATGTATAATAACATCCATTAAATAGTGGAGTAGGCTATATATTTTATACCCTTGCAAAGCCGGAGCGGGTCACTAGTCTATTATATTATAAATACTCTATTTATATGATTAATTTTCAGTTTTTCTAGTACATCCTGGACTCCCATCCGTCCCTAGGAATAAGTTTGAGGTTGATTCCTGTCACCGACTGAGTATTCATGGCGTTGGGTTGGTACTTGAGTTTTCTGGGCATCCCTGGGGCTAACTCCACTCGGTACTTCTTGAATATGGTGATCAAACTGGCTATCATTAGCATTCTAGCGAAACGCATGCCTGGAATGAGTTAAACATACTAATGTTAGTATGATAATGTAATAGTACTGTATAATATACGAATATATATGCACAGGTATACACAAGTACACGTTGTATTTTAACACGTTAAGTACATGTGTATTTATTACGTACTCATATTTTACGTACGTACTAAAATATTCTAGAATATTCATAAAAAAAATGATAACTAACTTTGGCTTTTTCCGTCGTAAAAATTTAATTTAGGCACTTGGATATCAATGAAAACTATTAGACGGTGGCATGGAACATAACAAAAACAAAACAAACGCGTTCACGACTGTTAACCCTTGTAGTCAGAGGTTCAGGTGTTCATCTCCGCAATTGCAAAGGTAGTAATTCTATGGCCACCTCGTACCCACGTGTGGACCAGATAGTCAGTATTCAATGTGACAGGTGGTAAGCCATGTCGACATTTACAAGCACTAACTACGACCTGATCAGGGAACAAGTAGGTTTCCTCACGATGTTTTCCCTCACCATTCGACGCTTTTCGGAAATGTATAATATTCCTCATTAGTGTCATTACTAAGTCAAAACTTAATATTCATGTATTAACATAACATACGTTTCACGACTTGTGTATGCACACTCCCTTTTTTATTATTACGAGGTAGTTAGAAGATATCCTCACGATGTTTTCCCTCACCGTTACCGACTGTAATTTTGCACATAAATGAAAATCACATGTTTAAATTTCTTTCATTGGTACATGCCAGAGCCGGTGTTCAACCCTAGGACCTCTAATTAGCAGTCAGAGATCTTACCCACTTGACTACAGCCGTTATTGTATTAAATTTATTAAGTATTTCATTTTGACTTATAATTAATATAAATTCCAAATTTCTGACCATTCGAAAGTGATTGTAAGACTCGAATGTATATTTCTTAATCATTTAACTAATATCAATAACACGTAACAAACACTTATGTACGGGCAATGACTTTTGAGTTTTTCAAATAACAGACTAGGTTTCGCAAAACGTTAATTAACCAACTTAACCTTATTTTAAACTGACCACTCCTAGTGTTACATCGATGCCTTGACTTAAGTTTGTATACAATTACAAATAATAGGCTAGGTTTCACAAAACGTTAATTAACCAACTTAATCGTATTTTAAACTGACCACTCCTAGTGTTACATCGATGCCTTGACTTAAGTTTGTATATAACGGAAGCTGATGTGAGATAAGATTCCGCAAGTATTAAATGCATTTAGACGCCTTAATAATATAGGCTTTTCATATTATATGGATTTTGGGGAGAAATTACGTAAAAATACACTCCCTCGACACAAATAGACGGGGATCGACCTAATACCAGTACTGTGGATTATCTACAGCAACATACCGAGTCGATTCCTTTTTGAAACCATGTAGATGGCGTCTCTCTGACTTAAAATATAGTATTTGTTTGATTCTTGTTATGAGCTGCCTCTGTGTGGTAAACAATATTTTCTTTCTTTTCTTTAAATAGAGAAATGAAGTCGTCTGTTTTGACTGTTTAGGTAATAAATAGTGCTTGTAAATGGGGACATGGCTGACCACCTGTCACATTGAGTACTAACTATCTGGTTAACACGTGGTTTCGAGGTGGCCGTAGAATTACTACCTTCGCAATTGCGGAGATGGACACCTGAACCTCTGACTACCCCGTAAGGGTTAACGGTCGTGAACGCGTACGTACGTACGTCGACTGTTTTGACATTCTAGTCAAATGACACTGATGTTAATGAATGTTAACTGATGATAACTTACCAATACAAATTCTTGGCCCTTCACCAAAAGGTATGTAACTGTAAGGAACTATATTTTGTTTATTCTCTGGAGCAAATCTTTCTGGCTTGAATTTCTCTGGTTCGGGAAAGTATTTAGGGTTCATATGTAAGTGATATACTGGTATGTGAATCCTCAAACCTTTCTCCAATGTGACATTACTGGACAGTTTATAAGGTTCGTACACTTCTCTCGTAAGGATTGGAGTCACTGGATACATTCTCAATGTCTCATCTATGCATTGATCTATATACGGCATCTTTGTTGTACAATCGTAATCTAAAACTCCATTGTTAGCTTCCAAATAAGCATCTACTTCTTTCAATACTTTATCTTGTATATCTTGGTTCTTTGCTAGTTCAAATAGAGTGAAAGAATCTGTAGTTGCAGAGGTCTCGAAACCCGCAGCGAAGAATAAGATGCACTGACTGAGAATCATCTCATCTGTCACCTTCATTTTTATCTTCTCCGAATCACCAGACTTGAAAACTTGCATAGTATCTCCTACTATGTAAGTTTGTTTCTTTAGGTTAAGCATCAAATCTACAAAATCATGGACTTGTATGTTCTTCTCTTGCCTTTCATTGAGCACCTTTTTCAACAGGGTTTCGAAAAAGCTGTTTATTTCTGTCGGAAATACCTTTAGACCAAACGCATAGAATAAAGACGGCCAAATAGCTCTGAGATTGATCTTCAAGCCTCGAGTAGAAGAAATCTCAAATATTGATCTTGCTATATGTACAAATGGATTGGTTTCCGTATCACTAGACATCAGTTTCGTGTCCATTCCAAAAGCGCAGAGGCATATACTGTCCATAGTAAATCTGCCAATCTGATATCTCATATCTAGTGTACCAGAATCTCTCAACTCCTTGTCCAACAATGCTTCGAATGCCATCGATTGCTGCTTGATCAGATGGAACATGTTCTTCATCTTGGCGGAAGAGAAGAGCGGCGTCAGGTTCTGCCTCACCACCTTCCAGTCGTCGCCATAGTTGAAGAACAGGTTCTGCGTGAACACCTCCTTGTGGATGTGGTCAGATATCTCCCTGGCGTTGAAGTAGTAGAAGTCTTTCGTCATGATTTGCTTGAGAACCTTAGGGTCCTTCACTACCAGCACGGGCTCCGTACCATAGTATGCCCCGAAGTAGGGCTCATTCGGGAATAGTTCACAGAGGTCCACACAATTCTCACCAATATTCATCTTCTGCATGATATGGGGTCCATAGTTCCCAAGAAGAAGTGAGGGTGGGGCGTAGACCACATTTTTGTTGGCCCAGTAACTGTATTTCCTTTTCAACAAATAATAAGTGCTTGCGAAGATTGTGGCCACGAGTGTGACCAACAACCACATCTTAGTGTTGACCAAACGAGGGGTTAGGAGTAAATGATAAATAGGAGTACTCAAGCTATATTTATAAACAAACGTCTTCTTATTATTTAGTAATTACATCTAACCGGTTGGCATGGGACATGAGTAGGCAAATACTAACCAGTGAGGCTATTTAAGTCGTAAATTAGTATACTTAGCAAACTGCATTTTACGCATATGCATAATTTTCCAGCGAGCTCGTCTTATGAAGGGTATTTAAAGATCATGTCTCGTGTTAGTTGCGGACTACAATGTAATCCACTTTCTTCTAAATGGGAATACTGTAAGATGTAACTTTGGGTTTATAGTAATTTATCTATTATTAGCAATAGCTTAAATTTCCCTTTTAATATATTTATATTTAAACAAACACTCGCAGTTACCATGCATCCCAATTTTTTTCGCGATCCTGGTAAAATTCTTAAGCAACATTAATTATGATACCACTTCGTATAAAAACTTGATGGTTATAGGAATATCTAATAATTCCCTTATTTATACGCGATTCGTGATAAGACCCTGCCCAATGCCGCCGATAGTCTCATAACAATATTTCGATTTTATTCTAAGGATTTAATTTGTAGGTACTTTTGATGATGTTGTAAAAAGATTTCATAGGAAGAGATTCTTACTCTTCCCGATTCCCAAACATTTAGGGTTCTAAACAACTGCAGTTACACGACTGATTCCTCATCCACAATAAAATGAAAATAATTACAAATAATCACCAATATATATATATCTGTAACTTACTAACATAAATTATGGAATATTTTATTTATATCTTGTAATAAATTCTAAGATAATTTTCTTGCAATTTAAAAATAACCTCAATTTTGCCAAGTCATGGCCCCTTTATCTTCTGAACCAGACAATTCGTTTGAAGTCAAATGTCAGAAGTTTTGTGACCTAAATAGGCAGTAAGTTGAGCTACTACTTAAAATCACTTTATTATGTTATAGCTTTTGATTTGACACGATCCTGTGGGTTAGGTAAGGACTGGACTAGAGGTGTTTGAACACCAAAATCTCTATGAATTGTCTATAGGATCATTCAGTGTCTTGTGGCATAGCACCAATATTCGATAGTCATAAAGATAAAGCATGCCTAATACTGTCTACGCAACTAAACCCAGACAGTAGCTTATCAAATGAATGTTCTTACATCGTATTTCTAGAACAATAATGCGCTTATCGACTTGGTGTTTCAGAGTTAAATCATTAGGTATTATGGCTATCTGGATTGAACCGATTAAACCACTTCGTAGACCATATTGTTGAAAAGATTACTTATTTGGCTTCTATACAGAATCAATTCTCAGTCATAATTACATGTAACAGTTATAATTACTAACCGATGCAAATCCTGGGTCCCTCACCGAATGGCATGTAGCTATAAGGAATAATATGTTGCTTGTTCTCCGGTGCAAATCTCTCTGGCCTAAACTTCTCAGGTTCTGGAAATAGATCAGGGTTCATATGCAGATTGTAGAGCAGAATCTGAATTCTTGCGCCTTTCTCTAATGTAAGTTCAGGAGATAGTTTGTAGGGTTCATACACTTCTCTAGTCAATATAGGCGTCACTGGGTAGAATCGCAATGTTTCGTCCACGCACTGATTCAAATAAGTCATGTTTGCAATGCATTCGTAGTCCAAATCACCATTGCAAGATTTCATGTAAGCATCTACTTCTTCCAACACCTTTTCTTGTGTCTCTGGGTTCTTAGCTAGTTCAAACAGAGTGAAAGTGACAGTCGCCGCTGATGTCTCGAAACCGGCAGCGAAGAATAAGATGCATTGACTGAGGATCACTTTATCGGTCACCTTCATTTGTATCTTCTCCGATTCACCAGTCTTGAAAGCTGTTATGCTGTCGCCTACTATGTAATTTTGTTTCTTCAGGTTGAGCAACAAATCTACAAAATCGTTAGTTTTGTTGGCCTGACCCTGTCTCTCTTGAATGACTTTATTTAACAAGGTTTCAAAAAAGCTGTCGATTTCTGTAGGGAATAGTTTGAGGCCGAGGCCGTAGAATATCGAAGGCCAAATGGCTCGGAGATTAAGCAGGAAACCTCGGACCGTGGAGAAATCTAGAATAGATTTAGCTATATTCACAAATGGGTTGCTTTTACTGTCTTCGCTCGTCAAGAGTTGCGTATCAATGCCAAAGGCGCAGAGGCAGATGCAATCCATCGTAAATTTGGTCATCATATACCTCATATCCAGTATGTCAGACTTTCCTACCTCCCGGTCAAGTAGGGCTTCAAACAAATGGGCGCGCTGCTGGATCAGATGGAACATGTTCTTCATCTTGGCGGAAGAGAAGAGCGGCGTCAGGTTCTGCCTCACCACCTTCCAGTCGTCGCCATAGTTGAAGAAGAGGTTCTGCGTGAACACCTCCTTGTGGATGTGGTCTGATATCTCCCTGGCGTTGAAGTAGTAGAAGTCTTTCGTCATGATTTGCTTGAGAACCTTCGGGTCCTTCACTACTAGCACGGGCTCCGTACCATAGTATGCCCCGAAGTAGGGCTCATTTGGGAATAGCTCACAGAGGTCCACACAATTCTCACCAATATTCATCTTCTGCATGATATGGGGACCATAGTTCCCAAGTAGAAGTGAGGGTGGGGCATAGACCACATTTTTGTCGGCCCAGTAACTGTATTTCCTTTTCAACAAATAATAAGTGCTAGCGAAGATTGTGGCCACGAGTGTGACCAACAACAACATCTTAGTGTTGACCAAACGAGAAGTTTGGAGTAAATGATAAGTAGGAGTACACAAGCTATACTTATAAACAAACGTCTTCTTATTATTTAGTAATTACATCTAACCGGTTGGCATGGGACATGAGTAGGCAAATACTAACCAGTAAGGCTATTTAAGTCGTAAATTAGTATGCTTAGCAAACTTCATTTTACGCATATGCATAATTTTCCAGCGAGCTCGTCTTATGAAGGGTATTTAAAGATCATGTCTCGTGTTTGTTGCGGACTACAATGTAAACCACTTTCTTTCAAATGGGAATACTGTAAGAGGTAACTTTGGGTATATAGTAATTTATCTATTATTAGCAATAGGTTCGATTTCTCTTTTACAGAATTTATATTCATATCCCAATTTTCTCGGGATCCTGGTAAAACTCTTTAGCATCACTAATTTTGAAACCACTTTGCAAAGAAACTTGATGCTTATATGAACATCTAATAATTCACGAGATTTGTGATAAGCGGGATAGTGCTGTCAACATTATTGGGACCCTGCCCAATGCCGCCGATAAATTCTTAACAATATTTCGATTTTTTTCAAAGGATTTCATTTGTAGGTATTTATTATAATGCTGTTGTAAAGAGATTTCATTGGAAACGATTCTTACTCTTCCCGATTCCCATAAATTTAGGGTTCTGATCAACTGCAGTTACACGACTGATTCCTCATCCACAATAAAATTAAAATAATTACGAAGAGTTTCCACCAACCAATTTATATATGTGTACCTAAAGAACATGAAATCTTGTAATAAATTCTAAGATAATTTTCTTGCAATTTAAAATAACCTCTATTTTGCCAAGTCATGGCCCCTTTATCTTTTAAACCAAACAATTTGTTTGATGTCAAATGTCAGACGTTTTGTGACCTAATAAATAGGCAGTAAGTTGAGCTTCTATTTTAAATCACTTTATGATATTATAGCTTTTGATTTGACACGTTCCTGTGGGTCAGGTAAGGACTGGTCTAGAGCTGCGGTTTGGAACACCAAAATCTCTATGAATTGTCTATAGGATCATTCAGTGTCTTGTGTTATAGCACCAATATTCGATAGTCATAAAGATAAAGCATGCCTAATACTGTCTACGCAACTAAACCCAGACAGTAGCTTATCAATTAAGAAATGTTCTTACATCGTATTTCTAGAACAATAATGCGCTTATCGACTTGGTGTTTCAGAGTTAAATATGTAGGTATTATGGCTATCTGGATTGAACCGATTAAACCACTTTGTAGACCATATTGTTGAAAAGATTTATGGGGCTTCTATACAGAATCAGTTCTTAGTCAAATTACATGTAATAGTTAAAATTACTCACCGATGCAAATCCTGGGTCCCTCACCGAATGGCATGTAGCTATAAGGAATAATATGTTGCTTGTTCTCCGGTGCAAATCTCTCTGGCCTAAACTTCTCAGGTTCTGGGAATAGATCAGGGTTCATATGCAGATTGTAGAGTGGAATCTGAATCCTTGCGCCTTTCTCTAATGTAAGTTCAGGAGATAGTTTGTAGGGTTCATACACTTCTCTAGTCAATATAGGCGTCACTGGGTAGAATCGCAACGTTTCGTCCACGCACTGATTCAAGTAAGTCATCTTTGCAATGCATTCGTAGTCCAAATTACCATTGCAAGACTTCATGTAGGCATCTACTTCTTCCAACACTTTTTCCTGTATCTCTGGGTTTTTAGCTAGTTCGAAAAGAGTGAAAGTGTCAGTAGCCGCTGATGTCTCGAAACCGGCAGCGAAGAACAAGATGCATTGACTGAGGATCACTTTATCGGTCACCTTCATTTGTATCTTCTCCGATTCACCAGTCTTGAAAGCTGATATGCTGTCGCCTACTATGTAATTCTGTTGCTTCAGGTTAAGCAACAGATCTACAAAATCGTTAGTTTTGTTGGCCTGACCCTGTCTCTCTTGAATGACTTTATTCAACAAGGTTTCAAAAAAGCTGTCGATTTCTGTTGGGAATAGTTTGAGGCCGAGGCCGTAGAATATCGAAGGCCAAACGGCTCGAAGATTAAGCAGGAAACCTCGGACCGTGGAGAAATCTAGAATAGACTTAGCTATATTCACAAATGGGTTGCTTTTACTATCTTCGCTCGTCAAGAGTTGCGTATCAATACCAAAGGCGCAGAGGCATATGCAATCCATCGTGAATTTGGTCATCATATACCTCATATCCAGTATATCAGACTTTCCTACCTCCCGGTCAAGTAGGGCTTCAAACAAATGGGACCGCTGCTTGATCAGATGGAACATGTTCTTCATCTTGGCGGAAGAGAAGAGCGGCGTCAGGTTCTGCCTCACCACCTTCCAGTCGTCGCCATAGTTGAAGAACAGGTTCTGCGTGAACACCTCCTTGTGGATGTGGTCTGATATCTCCCTGGCGTTGAAGTAGTAGAAGTCTTTCGTCATGATTTGCTTCAGGATAGTTGGGTCTTTCACAACCAGCACGGGCTCCGTACCATAGTATGCCCCGAAGTAGGGCTCATTCGGGAATAAGTCGCAGAGGTCCACACAATTCTCACCAATATTCATCTTCTGCATGATATGGGGACCATAGTTCCCAAGTAGAAGTGAGGGCGGGGCGTAGACCACATTTTTGTTGGCCCAGTAACTGTATTTCCTTTTCAACAAATAATAAGTGCTAGCGAAGATTGTGGCCACGAGTGTCACCAACAGCCACATCTTAGTGTTCACCAAACGAGGAGTTTGGAGTAAATGATAAATAGGAATGCACAAGCTATACTTATAAATAAACGTCTTCTTATTATTTAGTAATTACATCTAACCGGTTAGCAGGGGACATGAGTAGGCAAATACTAACCAGTAAGGCTATTTAAGTCGTAAATTAGTATACTTAGCAAACTTCATTTTACGCATATGCATAATTTTCCAGCGAGCTCGTCTTATGAAGGGTATTTAAAGATCACGTCTCGTGTTAGTTGCGGACTACAATGTAAACCACTTTCTTTCAAATTGGAACACTGTAAAAGTTAACTTTGGGTATATAGTAATTTATCTATTATTAGCAATAGGGTCAATTTCTCTTTTACTATATTTAGACAAACGTAGGCAGTAACCATGCATCCCAATTTTCTCGCGATCGTGGTAAAACTCTTTAGCAACATTAATTTTGATACCACTTTGTATAAAAACTTGATGGTTATAGGAATATCTAATAATTCCCTTATTATACGTTTATACGCGATTCGTGATAAGCGGGACCCTGCCCAATGCCGCCGATAGTTTCATAACAACATTTCGATTTTATTCTAAGGATTTTATTTGTAGGTACTTTTTATGATGATGTTGTAAATAGATTTCATTGAACGCGATTCTTATTCTTCACGATTCCTCTACATTTAGAGTTCTGAACAACTGCAGTTACACGACTGATTCCTCATCCTCAATAAAATGAAAATAATTACGAATACAAATATTCACCAATTTATATATATGTGTATACCTAAAGAACATGAATTATGGAACATTTTATTTTTATCTAGTAATAAATTCTAAGATAATTTTCTTGCAATTTAAAAATAACCTCAATTTTGCCAAGTCATGGCTTCTTTATCTTTTGAACCAGACAATTTGTTTGGAGTCAAATGTCAGAAGTTTCGTGACCTAATAAATAGGCAGTAAGTTGAGCTTCTACTTTAAATCACTATGATATTATAACTTTTGATTTTTTTTTATGTAGTAATAAAAGTTTATTAAATTATTAAACAATATTTACAAGAGGTAATAAATCAAAATAATATCTAGATAAATAAAGTTGAAAATAGACTGATAAATATAAAATAAAATCTTAAAGCTAAATATATTTACAAATAAAATATATCTGCCAAATCACTGGCAGTGGCAGGAAGTGTCCCAAGAAGGCTGGTGGCATTTCCCCGTTGCACAGCTATGCTGATGCGCTGGGCGAAATACGCACCGGCCCTTGAGTCCCCGCTGGCCTCCACCAAACGGGAAGCGACCTCCTTTACAAAAGACTTCGTACTCGGACCCCACGGGCCCAGGGTCTCCACAGCAAAAGGTACAAAGTGATACTCAGCAGTAACACCGCTGTACTTTCGCTGCTTCAACGCCTCCGCACCCGAAGCCGCGTCACCCGCCCTCGTAGCCGAACCGGAAAGATGAGAAGGCGCCAAAGTATCGACGCAGGTGGCATCCCAAACCAACGCCCTCCCATCCTTCCAAGGAACCAATGTCATCACATCAGGCCTCTTGCCATCATCCCTGAGGATGCCCACCGGCTCCAGAACCGCTGGAACGCTTATGGTGGCAAGAGCCCGGCGGATGACATCATTCAACCCAGCATGCCGAGGGAGGCGCCCGGCGCTCTTCTGGCACGATAGCCCGAGGTATCCCAGCTGATCCACCCACTTCCCACAACGACAGTGATGTGGCACATAGATCTTGGCGCCTAACCGCAACCCCTTTTTTATTTTTTTATTTTTATTACTACATAAAAAAAAAAAACTTTTGATTTGACACGATCCTGTGGGTCAGGTAAATACTGGTCTAGCAGTCTGGTCTTAAACACCAAAATCTCTATGAAATGTCTATAGAATCATTCAGTGTCTTGTGCTATAGCACCAACATTCGATAGTCATAAAGACAAAGCATGCATAATACTGTCTACGCAACTAAACCCAGACAGTAGTTTATCAATAAAGAAATGTTCTTACATCATATTTCTAGAAAAATTATGCGCTTATCGACTTGGTGTTTCAGATTCAATTATTAGGTATTATGGCTATCTGGATTGAACCGATTAAACCACTTCGTAGACCATATTGTTGAAAAGATTACTTATTTGTCTTCTATACAAAATCAATTCTCAGTCATAATTACATGTAACAGTTATAATTACTCACCGATGCAAATCCTGGGTCCTTCACCGAATGGCATGTAGCTATAAGGAATAATATGTTGCTTGTTCTCTGGTGCAAATCTGTCTGGCTTAAACTTCTCAGGCTCTGGAAACAGATCGGGGTTCATATGCAGATTGTAGAGTGGAATCTGAATCCTTGCGCCTTTCTCTAATGTAAGTTCAGGAGATAGTTTGTAGGGTTCATACACTTCTCTAGTCAATATAGGCGTCACTGGGTAGAATCGCAATGTTTCGTCAACGCACTGGTTCAAATAAGTCATGTTTGCAATGCATTCGTAGTCCAAATCACCATTGCAAGATTTCATGTAATCATCTACTTCTTCCAACACTTTTTCCTGTATCTCTGGATTCTTAGCTAGTTCGAAAAGAGTGAAAGTGTCAGTCGCCGCCGATGTCTCGAAACCAGCAGCGAAGAACAAGATGCATTGACTGAGGATCACTTTATCGGTCACCTTCATTTGTATCTTCTCCGATTCACCAGTTTTGAAAGCTGTTATGCTGTCGCCTACTATGTAATTCTGTTGCTTCAGGTTAAGCAACAAATCTACAAAATCGTTAGTTTTGTTGGCTTGACCCTGTCTCTCTTGAATGACTTTATTTAACAAGGTTTCAAAAAAGCTGTCAATTTCTGTTGGGAATAGTTTGAGGCCGAGACCGTAGAATATCGAAGGCCAAACGGCTCGAAGATTAAGCAGGAAACCTCGGACCGTGGAGAAATCTAGAATAGATTTAGCTATATTCACAAATGGGTTGCTTTTACTATCTTCGCTCGTCAAGAGTTGCGTATCAATGCCAAAGGCACACAGGCATATGCAATCCATCGTGAATTTGGTCATCATATACCTCATATCCAGTATATCAGACTTTCCTACCTCCCGGTCAAGTAGGGCTTCAAACAAATGGGCGCGCTGCTTGATCAGATGGAACATGTTCTTCATCTTGGCGGAAGAGAAGAGCGGCGTCAGGTTCTGCCTCACCACCTTCCAGTCGTCGCCATAGTTGAAGAACAGGTTCTGCGTGAACACCTCCTTGTGGATGTGGTCCGATATCTCCCTGGCGTTGAAGTAGTAGAAGTCTTTCGTCATGATTTGCTTCAGGATAGTTGGGTCCTTCACTACCAGCACGGGCTCCGTACCATAGTATGCCCCGAAGTAAGGCTCATTTGGGAATAGCTCACAGAGGTCCACACAATTCTCACCAATATTCATCTTCTGCATGATATGGGGACCATAGTTCCCAAGTAGAAATGAGGGCGGCGCATAGACCACATTTTTGTTGGCCCAGTAACTGTATTTCCTTTTCAACAAATAATAAGTGCTAGCGAAGATTGTGGCCACGAGTGTCGCCAGCAACCACATCTTAGTGTTGACCAAACGAGGAGTTTGGAGTAAATGATAAATAGGAGTACACAAGCCATACTTATAAATAAACGTCTTCTTATTATTTAGTAATACATCTAACCGGTTGGCATGGGACATGAGTAGGCAAATACTAACCAGTGAGGCTATTTAAGTCGTAAATTAGTATGCTTAGCAAACTTCATTTTACACATATGCATAATTTTCCAGCGAGCTCGTCTTGTGAAGGGTATTTAAAGATCATGTCTCGTGTTAGTTGCGGACTACAATGTAAACCACTTTCTGTCAAATTGGAATACTGTAAGAGGTAACTTTCGGTATATAGTAATTTATCTATTATTAGCAATAGCTTAAATTTCCCTTATACTATATTTATATTTAGACAAATGTAAGCAGTAGCATCCCATACTTCTTGCGATCCTGCTTTAAATTCTTAAGCTACATTATAATTTTGATACCACTTCGCATAAAAACTTGATGGTTATATGAACATCTAATAATTCACGTGATTTGTGATAAGCGGGATAATGCTGTCAAACTTATTGGGACCCTGCCCTAGTCGCCGATGATTTTCATAAAGAAATCGATAATATTATAAGGATTTAAATTTGTAGATACTTTTGGTGATGATGTTGTAAAAAGATTTCATAGGAAGAGAATCTTACTCTTCACGATTTCACGGTTCTGAACAACTGTAGTTACACGAGTGATTCCTTATACACAACTAAATTGAAATAATTACGAATACTTGAATCATTTTATATATCTGTCCTTATTAACATAAATAATGGAATATTTTATTTATATGTTGTAATAAATACTAAGATAATTTTCTTGCAATTTAAAAATAACCTCAATTTTGCCAAGTCATGGCCCCTTTATCTTTTGAACCAGACAATTTGTTTGAAGTCAAATGTCAGAAGTTTTGTGACCTAAATAGGTAGTAAGTTGAGCTTCTACTTTAAATCATTTTATGATATTATAGCTTTTGATTTGACACGATCCTGTGGGTTAGGTAAGGACTGGACTAGAGGTGTTTGAACACCAAAATCTCTATGAATTGTCTATAGGATAATTCAGTGTCTTGTGCTACAGCACCAATATTCGATAGTCATAAAGATAAAGCATGCCTAGTACTGTCTACGCAACTAAACCCAGACAGTAGCTTATCAATTAAGGAATGTTCTTACATCGTATTTCTAGAACATTAATGCGCTTATCGACTTGGTGTTTCAGAGTTAAATTATTAGGTATTATGGCTATCTGAATTGAACCGATTAAACCACTTTGTAGACCATATTGTTGAAAAGAGTACTTATTTGGCTTCTATACCGGATCAATTGTCAGACAAATTACATGTAATAGTTAAAATTACTCACCGATGCAAATTCTGGGTCCCTCACCGAATGGCATGTAGCTATAAGGAATAATATGTTGCTTGTTCTCCGGTGCAAATCTCTCTGGCCTAAACTTCTCAGGTTCTGGGAATAGATCGGGGTTCATATGCAGATTGTAGAGCGGAATCTGAATCCTAGCGCCTTTCTCTAATGTAAGTTCAGGAGATAGTTTGTAGGGTTCATATACTTCTCTAGTCAATATAGGCGTCACTGGGTAGAATCGCAATGTTTCATCCACGCACTGGTTCAAATAAGTCATCTTTGCAATGCATTCGTAATCCAAATCACCATTGCAAGACTTCATGTAGGCATCTACTTCTTCCAACACCTTTTCCTGTATCGCTGGGTTCTTAGCTAGTTCGAACAGAGTGAAAGTGACAGTCGCCGCTGATGTCTCGAAACCGGCAGCGAAGAATAATATGCATTGACTGAGGATCACTTTGTCGGTCACCTTCATTTCTATCTTCTCCGATTCGCCAGTCTTAAAAGCTGTGATGCTGTCGCCTACTATGTAATTTTGTTGCTTCAGGTTAAGCAACAAATCTACAAAATCGTTAGTTTTGTTGGCTTGACCTTGTCTCTCTTGAATGACTTTATTTAACAGGGTTTCAAAAAAGCTGTCGATTTCTGTAGGGAATAGTTTGAGACCAAGACCATAGAATATCGAAGGCCAAACGGCTCGAAGATTAAGCAGGAAACCTCGGACCGTGGCGAATTCTAGAATAGACTTAGCTATATTCCAGAATGGGTTGCTTGTACTCTCTTCGCTGGTCAAGAGTTGCGTATCAATGCCGAAGGCACACAGGCATATGCAATCCATCGTGAATTTGGTCACTAAACATCTCATATCCAACACATCAACCTTTCCTACCTCCTTGTCAAGTAGAGCTTCAAGCAAGAGGGACCGCTGCTTGATCAGATGGAACATGTTCTTCATCTTGGCGGAAGAGAAGAGCGGCGTCAGGTTCTGCCTCACCACCTTCCAGTCGTCGCCATAGTTGAAGAACAGGTTCTGCGTGAACACCTCCTTATGGATGTGGTCCGATATCTCCCTGCCGTTGAAGTAGTAGAAGTCCTTTGTCATTATTTGCTTCAGGATAGTTGGGTCTTTCACAACCAGCACAGGCTCTGTACCGTAAAAGGCCCCGAAATAGGGTTCATTTGGGAACAGGTCACAGAGCTCCACACAATTCTCACCAATATTCATCTTCTGCATAATATGAGGGCCATAGTTTCCGAGTAGAGGTAATACTGGTTTGGCGTATACAATATTTTTGTTCTCCCAATAACTGTATCTCCATTTTACCAATAAATAAATGCCAGCCAAAATGACAGAGGCAAGTGCTATTGACAACAGCATGTTGCGGTTTGGAAGATGTTAGTGAATAAATGATAAAGGGAATATTAGAGGTCATATGCGTAGATAATTTTTTCAGGAGATAAGAAGGAAAATAACAAAAATCATTCAGTCGTTGGAGCTTGACTTTGAAGTAGGTTCAGGTTTTAAATCTCGTCTGGAGTGAAAATTAAGTTTTACGAGTTTCTGTTCTTTTTGTCGATATAAATATAATTGTAAAACGCATCAAATACGGTGAGGGGAAACATCGTAAGGAAACCTACCTATCCCTCGAGATATGTAATAGCTAGTACCTGATACGGTTCGGTTTCTAAACAGGTGCTTGTAAATAACGAAACGGCTCACCACATTTCACATCAGGTTATGACTTTATGGTTAACACGTGGATTCATGGTGCCTATTATTCTCAACATCCTCGATTGCGAAGAGGGATAAGCACAGGTTTGCCTAACCCACCTTTGACCTCTTCATTGACTCTCATACACCTCCTCACACACACTCGGAGTTACAGGAACTTGTCACGTCACCCCCTTTTCAGTAGGCCATCTATCATGGCATGGGCCGGCCCCTACCTAACCGGCCTTCCACCTCACTCAGATATCCTTTCGTTAATATTTAATGTATATACATACATACATACATATACATCACGCCTGATTCCCTGTAGAAGGGTAGGGAGAGATCACGGATCCCTATTTGACAGACCACTCCCGATCCTAACAGACCACTTTCGCTTCATTCTTTCTAGACTAAAAAGGAATAAACGATTCGTTTATGGGCCTGGACATAAAAATGTATAACAAACTTCCAGAGTCTATAAAGTCCTTACGTCTAGACAAATTTAAAGCTCGCACTAAAGCGACGTTGATCAAGAAGGACTACTACAAAGTGAAAGACTATTTAAATGATGTAATGTGACGTTTCATCTTGGTGTGATTGCAGCCTCATGATCCATGTTCTTATTGGAACCCCTTTAATATGTTGGTCATAATATTCGTTGGTTGCTGGTTGGGGTGCAGTCTCATTCTGATGGATTATTTAATTAAGTTGTATTGAAATATGTCTGCAGAATTTCTTGGCATTTCTTCTCTGCAGGATTTTGCTTTACGAAATGCCAATAGTTTAATTAAATTTATAATTTTTTTTTAAATTAACTAATTGTAATGACAACTTTTCCAGCGGAAATTTTTTTTTTGACTTTCAATTAATGATTATTATAATCCTCATATTGAATAAAAAGCATTTCATTTCATTGACATTCATATATCTTCTCACACACACTCGGCAGTTATAGTTATACTCCTTACGTCACCCTTTTTCAATATGGCGTCTATCTGACTGTCATATCTCTTATTGGGCTCATAATCTACGTAAATAATAAATAAAAGAACGAATATGTAGTATTTAAAAATATTATTTTATTATTTGTAGATTCCGATTCCAGCAATATCGACAAAAATTAATCGAAATTCCTTTTTAGTGATGACAATGAAACCTAAAGATCTAAAGACCAAGCAAAATTAATAAATTTGAAAATTTTTATTTACAACATTTATTTCAATATATCGTAATATTATTATTTTATTTAGTGTATATTTGGTACACCATTACCTTAGCGACTAAAATTTCTGATGAATGATTCAAAGACAATTAAAAATTCCAAACAAAAAAAAAGGTTAAAATCATGGAGCAATACAAAATGATATACCCTTTTGAGGAAATTAAATGGTGTGCATCTGGATTGAGGGCCCATTTTTCAAATATTGGACAATCGAAATGAAACTCACAGGGCATTTAGTAAAGAATTAGTAAAAACTATAGCATCTATTCTTAAATTTCTTAAACTTGAAACAAAAAAGTTATTGTCAAAAAACTGTGGCCCTCAATCCAGATGCCAGCATTTTCTAGATCTCGGAAAGTACGAATCCTGGAGTAATGCTGTTTATTCGAGGATTTAGTAAAGAATTTCTTAAATAAATTAAGAAAAACTCAAATCTCAAAAATGCGTTAAATATAGGTTTAGGGCGATTTTGCTATGGCCCTCAGTTCAGAGCTCGCCGACTTTTGGAATCATCAAAAAATTAACATTTCTATACAAAAAGACTAATGTAACTTATATTATCTTGAAGCTCCATGGCTCAATGAATTAGTAATGAAGAAATAACGATACAAAAGCGAATAGTTTAAGAGAAAATGAAATTTGAATTTTCATCTGACGTACAAACTGAGAGCCCTAAACTTTCGACGATATTGACTAAACTAAGCCATCTACACTAGCGTACATAAGGATGACTAATTTTACTAATTTTTTACTAAATCCGTGCAATATTTACATGCCTCTAAATATCACACTTTAAGAGGAAAATGATTTTGATTATTTATATAGGAGAAAATTCTGTAGGGTGACTATGTTATGTGTAAATATAAAAAAGTATTCGACGTCCCGAACCAAATACAAAGATACATATGAACCAAAGTAGCTAGGATTGGAGGTTAAATTGCCTGCGCAAAGTCATCAAACACTTATCTATGGTGGAGATAGTGATCAGTCCGTTTGAAAGTAGAATCAGTGTGACAATCGTCTATTTATTCATGTATCCTTTGAAAGTCAATGTGAAAACTTCAAATATTGTGTTCTGTAATGTGTCAATTACAACCCTTATATTTATGTATGCTAAAAATTGACCTATGAAATATTATCGTGTCTTTGAGGGTATGTACGAGGTATATGACGAATATGTTACGGCTTTATTTGTTGCGTAAAAATAAATAGAAATGTTATTAATGAAATATAAACATAGATTATTAGCACTTTATTGACAATAACCACATTCAAAGATATTAGCTACAATACAACACACTATCTGTAACGCCGCAGAAACCGGAATCACCAAATAAATTAAAAGTAAACTATATAAAAGTATACAGACAGAACAAACACTTTCGTGACTTTAATCTTTGCAGGGTTTTCAGGTTCGAGTAATCATCTTTACAATTGCGGAGCACAAGTTATCCAATCACAATACAACACAAACAATCATATAGAAAATTTAATTTCCATAATAGTACATGTTCACAATAGTGTGCCACGGAGGTCGTCAAATAAATTGCATTTATACCCAGCCCCTCAGTCAACATGCCAGGGATATCGGCTGCAGTCTAGCATTCTTTTTTCGTCCCTGCTAGAATGGGATATTTAGGCGTAATAAACCCCCAATTATCCATCTGTGCTACAATATACTACAAGAACACGTCAAATACTTGCATATACATATTTTATTTACACATAACATAGTCACCCTACAGAATTTTCTCCTATATAAATAATCAAAATCATTTTCCTCTTAAAGTGTGATATTTAGAGGCATGTAAATATTGCACGGATTTAGTAAAAAATTAGTAAAATTAGTCATCCTTATGTACGCTAGTGTAGATGGCTTAGTTTAGTCAATATCGTCGAAAGTTTAGGGCTCTCAGTTTGTACGTCAGATGAAAATTCAAATTTCATTTTCTCTTAAACTATTCGCTTTTGTATCGTTATTTCTTCATTACTAATTCATTGAGCCATGGAGCTTCAAGATAATATAAGTTACATTAGTCTTTTTGTATAGAAATGTTAATTTTTTGATGATTCCAAAAGTCGGCGAGCTCTGAACTGAGGGCCATAGCAAAATCGCCCTAAACCTATATTTAACGCATTTTTGAGATTTGAGTTTTTCTTAATTTATTTAAGAAATTCTTTACTAAATCCTCGAATAAACAGCATTACTCCAGGATTCGTACTTTCCGAGATCTAGAAAATGCTGGCATCTGGATTGAGGGCCACAGTTTTTTGACAATAACTTTTTTGTTTCAAGTTTAAGAAATTTAAGAATAGATGCTATAGTTTTTACTAATTCTTTACTAAATGCCCTGTGAGTTTCATTTCGATTGTCCAATATTTGAAAAATGGGCCCTCAATCCAGATGCACACAATTAAATGGACATTAATTTGGATCGACGAAGACATATAACCTTCTTCCCTAAGTCACATTTATGTTTGGATGAAATTTTTTATTTTTCTTTTATTTACAGCCACAAAAACATACACAATACAAAGAATTAAAACTATAAACCTAAAGTAGAAAAAAAAATTAAATTACATAGAAAATATCTTTATAATCATCGCTGTCAGAGGGTGGTAGGGTTCCCAAGACACTGATAGCATTTCCCCTCTGAATAGCTATGCTTATTCTCTGAGAGAAAAATGCTCCAGCCCTGGGATCCCCAAACTTTTCAATTAACCGGGATGATATTTCTTTTACCAATTGATGAGCCCCAGGACCCCAAGGACCTAAAGTCTCAACAGCAAACGGGATAAAACAATACTCGTCCGTAAGTGCTGAGTACTTCCTCGACTTCTGAGACTCGGCCAGAGTGGCCGCAGTGCTAGCCTCGTTAGCCGACCCAGCGAGATGGGATGGAGCCAGAGTGTCCACGCATGTGGCGTCCCACACCAAAGTCCTTCCACATTTCCAAGGAATGATAGTCATTCCGTCAGGTCTCTTACCGTCATCACGAGCCAAACCAGCGGGCTCAAGCACAGCAGGCACGTTGATAGCGACAAGAGCACGACGAATAACTTCATTGAGCGCGGCGTGTCGAGACCAGCGACCAGCACTTCTCTGACACGAGAGGCCATAGTGTCCCAACTCATCAACCAGCCCACCACAACGACAACGATGACCCTCATTAATTTATTTATTTGTTTGGATTGTGAATAAATAATCATAATTTTCTTAATCTCTCTAATATACAAAATATACTTTCTTATCAATATAACACCAAACATTTAGTATTTGGAAGTGAAGTAACTTGAAGCATGCCTATCTAGATTCTTGTTGATTTCAATGAGGGAAAACATCACCAGGAAATCTACCTATTTCTCGCAATAGGCAATTGTCAGCACACTATACGGTCACATGGTTTACCTACTGTCACGTTGGATATTGATTGTTGAAAAGTGAAAAGTCGAGTGACCAAAAATCATCACAAAAACTTTGTTGATGGCTTAACTTAGGCTCCTTCGCAAGGGTTATGCGGTTACCTACACATTCACGTCCTCTTATCCTTTTCAGGGTGAACAGAACCTTAGAGACATGAAATCATCTTCTTGGTTACTTAGTAGGATAGTGCGGTTTTTATGTTATATGGAATATTGATGACACGTTGCTTACTTATCGTCCAATAGATTCCATATACCCCTATTCCTTTAGTCGCCTCTTCCGTCATGGAAGGAAGAATGGCAGCTTAGCATTCTTTTCATGTGTCCAGCTAGCTCGGGCCAATTATATGTATGTATATAAAAAGGACGTTTCATTTTCATCTCAGACATCTCTTTTTCTGTTATTTTTTTAATAAACTATTATTATATAGCGTTCATCGAGAATGCATTAAATATGTATGTATGTATAGTATGTATTAAATGTTTTCTTTCTTTCTTTCTATTAAGTATATCTCGTGTCCTAATCTCTTTTATACACTCTCTCTTCCCATCCTTCTCGAGGTATAAGTCGCAATCTCAACCCACAGGCACTCTGTGTCACCATGGAGGTAGACAAGATCTTGACCTTCTTGGGCATCCCTGGAGCCAGCTCCACCCTGTACTTCTTCAGCAACGTGATTAAGCCAGAGTATAGCTGCATTCTTGCAAAGCGCTTGCCTGAAAAAAAAACAAATAAAATAAAAATAAGAAAAAATAACTTATAATAAGTAGTTACATAATAACAATTAATATAGTATAGGTATAGTGTGTTTCGTGTCAGCTGGGTCGTAAAAAGAATGTAATGTAAATGTATACATTAAATCTACAGATTAGTGCTAACAATTGGGGTAGATATTACAGTGAAGGAAAACATCGTGAGGAAACCTACCTATTCCCCAAATAGTATACCAATTATTAGTATTATCATATGGCTTACTGAATCCACGTCTTAACCAGATAGTCAGTACTCAATGTGACTGATGGTATGCCGTTACCATTTACAATCACTGACTTCTACCTATTTAGAGAATAAAATACATTTTCTCACGATGTTTTTCCTCACCGTAACACCAATATAAGTATAATGTTTATAACATTTTAACATACCAACACAAATTCTCGGACCTTCTCCAAACGGCATATACGTATACGGCTTGATATTCTTTTTGTTTTCTGGAGAGAATCTATCCGGGTTATAATCTTCGGGGTCTGGGAAAAAGTCCGGGTGTGTATGCAGATGGTACACTGGCAAATGGACCCTCAGCCCTTTTTCTAACAATAAACCGTTCGGTAGCCTATATGGTTCCATGACTTCTCTAGTCAACACTGGGAGAACAGGATACAGTCTCAAAGCTTCGTCCACACATTGCTCTAAGAAAGGCATTTTTGATACACAATCGTAGTCAAGCTCTCTGTTGTTAGAGGCTATATAAGCGTCCACTTCATCCAATACCCTTTGCTGTACCTCTGGTTTCTTTGCCAGTTCGAAAAGAGTGAACGAAGCAGCCGTGGAAGAAGTTTCGTAACCAGCGCCGAAGAAAAGAATAGATTGGGAAGCTAGCAACTCATCATCAACTTTCATTTTTATCTTCTCCGGAGTAGCGCCGTGAGGTTTCATGCTGTCACCAACGATGTAAGAGTTTTCCTTAAAAGCCATGATCAGGTCGACAAAGTCCTGTTTGCTTGAAGGCTTGCCTTGCCTCTCGTTCATGATTTGGAACAGAACTTGTTCAAAGAAGTCAGTGATCTGTTTCGGGAATAATCTCAAGCCCATGGCGTAGAAAATTGTAGGCCACACCGCACGTATATTTGTAAAGATACCTCGTAGCATCGATATGTCGAAGATCGAGTCTCCGATTAGTTTGAAAGGACTGGCCGCCCCTTCTGTCATAAGTTTGGAGTCCATGCCAAAAGCACAGATTGTGATGCAGTCCATGGTGTATCGACTCATGATAGATCGTATCTCTAGTTCCTTGCTCATCTTTGTTTCTCGGTCCAACATATCTTCGAACACGAAGGCGCATTTCTTGATCAAATGGAACATGTTCTTCATTTTAGCTGAAGAGAAAAGAGGGGTGACATTCTGTCTCATTACTTTCCAATTGTCTCCGTAATTGAAAAACATATTCTTCGTCACGTTTTCCTTGTTGATATGTTCAGAAATTTCTCGTCCACTGAAGTAATAGTAGTCTCTGGTAGTGGCTAACTTGATTATTTCCGGGTCTTGTAGTATAAGGACTGGTTCTGTGCCATAGAATGCACCCACAATAGGTTCATTTTCAAACTTATGGCAGATATCTGAAGCTACTTCCCCGACAGTTTTCTTTTGTAAGATATAGTCTCCATAATTCCCGAAAATGGGCACTGGTGTTGGAAACTTCACATTTCTCTTTTTCCAGTAACCGAACTTTCTATGGACTATCAAAAGTATCAATAAGATCGCGGAAAGAATAACTGTCAGTATTAGGACTAGCATAGTTATTACCATTCAAGATGGATGTTCTTTGAACAGTAATAAAAACCTCAGTCACTTCCTCTTAAATATTCTAAAGCCTCTAAAATAGTTGTAAATTAGATGCAGATCTAAAATTACACTGTATAGGCAGCTAAATGAAAAAACTAATTACATATTTATAAGAAATTCATGGAGTTTTTGATAAAGATCATGTCTGTTCGATTCTATGATAATAAAACAGGTATTTTGCATAAAATGTGCATGCTGCCGCTGAGTGTTAGGACATGTACTCGTAGCAACTTATTAAAAGAGAGGAAAATATAAGTGCTTGCTCAAATATTTTATTTATAGTTTTATAATAATTTATTTATAAATAATTTAGTAAATAGTTTAACAGGTAAGTTTATATTCATGTGAATACAGTTGTAAATAAAAGTATATTGTGCTATCAAAGTGCTTGCTCATTTGTTTTTTAGTTATCGTGGTATGTAGCTATAGAACTAGAAACACCATACTACAAACAATACTATATCAATAGCATATTATATATAGCTATACAATACTAAATCGAAGTTGAATCAAGGCGACATCACGAGATACAAACATAGCATTTCTAGAAAGGATTATATGAGGATATAAAAGAGATTATGAAACAGACTCCACAGATTTTAATTTTCGTAAAAATCGCCTGTAGTTACAACCCGTTACATATGTTATAAGTAAATAATTTACTTATATGTCATTACTCAGTATATTATCAGTGATAACTAATTAAGTAATGTTGATAATTCCTAATCAGGGTAAAGATTGGCAGACGTTTACCTTTGATATGTAGATGAGATTAACAATTAAGGGATATTGAGTTCAATGTCATTTGTGTTAATAACACACTTATCTACTATAAGTATATGTACGATTGTAGTACAGATGACCCTTTCAGGGAAAACTGGATTCGGAAACCAAGAAAATTCAATGTAATGGTATTAAAGCCACTTAAAATATTTAACGTCTATTATATATTAACAATCAAAAGTTCAAAGTCTATATAAAAATCGTTTTTTTTTATTCTGTATTAAGCCATTCACCACTAAGGTTATGTCGGCTGAAGTACAAATACTGATGCCACGGCGTTTGAACTTCTTGTTATTCTATCGCCATGGTTACACCAACGCCGCCAGCCGCTACCACCGAAGAAAAACGAATTCGAAGCTCCAATTCTCGGCTTCTCTTCCTTGTTCTTCGGTTCGTTCCAGTTGAGGAATTCAAAGCTTATCCCAAAGCGAACATATTTAGACAGTTTGGCATCACAACTGACTAAATATTCAGCCGAAAATAATATTTGTATTTTCAAATTTCACTGAGCTGCTGACTTTGTTGACGCACCATAGACGACTGATAAAAATCGTTATTTAAAAAAAAAACACAAATTTGAATATCACTCATATATAGTTTTATTTGTAAGTTAACCATCTAGGATTATATGTTTCATGTTTCACTTTTGATATTACAATAAATTAAATCGTATTTAAGTGACCCTTTACGAATTCTAAATGCTAGACATCAGATTAAAACTAATGAATAATTTTAATGTGGCTGTCGTTACGGCTTACTACCTGTCACATGAAGTACTAACTACCTGGTCAACACTAGTTGCTATAAGATGACTACCTCCACCATTGCGGAGATAAGCATATGAATCTTATATCTTTGTTTTAAAAACGTAACTATTCCATTTATCTATTATATTATAAATATTCTATTTATATGTCTAATATTCAGTTTTTCTTGAACATCCTGGACTCCCATCCGTCCCTAGGAATAAGTTTGAGGTTGATTCCTGTCACCGACTGAGTATTCATGGCGTTGGGTTGGTACTTGAGTTTTCTGGGCATCCCTGGGGCTAACTCCACTCGGTACTTCTTGAATATGGTGATCAAACTGGCTATCATTAGCATTCTAGCGAAACGCATGCCTGGAATGAGTTAAACATACTAATGTTAGTATGATAATGTAATAGTACTGTATAATATACGAATATATATGCACAGGTATACACAAGTACACGTTGTATTTTAACACGTTAAGTACATGTGTATTTATTACGTACTCATATTTTACGTACGTACTAAAATATTCTAGAATATTCATAAAAAAATGATAACTAACTTTGGCTTTTTCCGTCGTAAAAATTTAATTTAGGCACTTGGATATCAATGAAAACTATTAGACGGTGGCATGGAACATAACAAAAACAAAACAAACGCGTTCACGACTGTTAACCCTTGTAGTCAGAGGTTCAGGTGTTCATCTCCGCAATTGCAAAGGTAGTAATTCTATGGCCACCTCGTACCCACGTGTGGACCAGATAGTCAGTATTCAATGTGACAGGTGGTAAGCCATGTCGACATTTACAAGCACTAACTACGACCTGATCAGGGAACAAGTAGGTTTCCTCACGATGTTTTCCCTCACCATTCGACGCTTTTCGGAAATGTATAATATTCCTCATTAGTGTCATTACTAAGTCAAAACTTAATATTCATGTATTAACATAACATACGTTTCACGACTTGTGTATGCACACTCCCTTTTTTATTATTACTGGGTAGTTAGAAGATATCCTCAAGATGTTTACCCTTACCGTTAGCGACTGTAAATTTTATACATAAATGAAAATCACATTGATAAATTTCTTTCATTGGTACATGCCAGAGCCGGTGTTCAACCCTAGGACCTCTAATGAGCAGTCAGAGGTCTTACCCACTTGGCTACAGCCGATATTCTATATATTCAATTGGTTAAGTATTTAACTTTGACTTATAATTGATATGTTCTCCAAATTACTCTCCAGTCGAAAGCGATTGTAAGACTCGAATGTGTATTTCTTACACCTTTAACTTATATCGTTTTTATGTTCAAAACACTGATGTACAAGCAATTACTCTTGAGTTTTTCAAATAATAGGCCAGGTTCGCAAAACATTAATTTACTAACTTAATCGTATTTTAAACTGACTACTCCCATTGTTACATCGATACTTTGACCCTATTTTGGATATAACGGAAGCCGGTGTGATGATATTCGATTTCGTTAGTATTCAATGCATTTAGCTACCTCAATAGTATAGGCTTTTCATATTATATGGATTTTAGGAAGACACTATGTAACAACACACTCCCTGGATAGAAATAGACGAGGATCGACATAAAGCCAGTTCTGTGGATTATCTCCAGCAACATACCGAATCGATTCCTTTTTTAAACCAAGAGATGGCGTCTGTCTGATTTAAAATTTGTGTATTTTTTGCTTCTTGTTATGAGCTATCTCTGAGTCGAAATCAATATTTTCTTTCTTTTCTTAGACTGTTTTGACATTCCATTCAAATGACACTGTAAAATGTTAACTGATACTTACCAATACAAATTCTTGGTCCTTCGCCAAAAGGTATGTAACTATAAGGAACTATGTTTTGCTTATTCTCCGGCGCAAATCTTTCAGGCTTGAATTTCTCTGGTTCGGGAAAGTATTCAGGGTTCATGTGCAAATGATATAGAGGTATGTGAATCCTTAGTCCTTTCTCTAATGTGACACTAGTAGACAGTTTGTATGGTTCGTACACTTCTCTCGTAAGGATTGGAGTCACTGGATACATTCTCAATGTCTCATCTATGCATTGATCTATATACGGCATCTTTGTTGTACAATCGTAATCTAAAATTCCATTGTTAGCTTCCAAATAAGCATCTACTTCTTTCAATACTTTCTCTTGTATATCTTGGTTCTTTGCTAGTTCAAATAAAGTGAAAGAATCTGTAGTTGCAGAGGTCTCGAAACCGGCAGCGAAGAATAAGATGCACTGACTGAGAATCATCTCATCTGTCACCTTCATTTTTATCTTCTCCGAATCACCAGACTTGAAAACTTGCATGGTGTCTCCAACTATGTAGGTTTGTTTCTTTAGGTTAAGCATTAAATCTACGAAATCATGGACCTGTATGTTCTTTTCTTGTCTTTCGTTGAGCACTTTTTTCAAAAGGGTTTCGAAAAAGCTGTTAATTTCTGTCGGAAATACCTTTAGACCAAACGCATAGAATAAAGACGGCCAAATAGCTCTGAGATTGATCTTCAAACCTCGGGTAGAAGAAATCTCAAATATTGATCTTGCTATGTGTACAAAAGGATTAGTTTTCGTATCACTAGACATCAGTTTCGTGTCCATTCCAAAAGCGCAGAGGCATATACTGTCCATAGTAAACCTACCAATCTGATATCTCATATCTAGTGTACCAGTATCTCTCAACTCTTTGTCTAACAATGCTTCGAATGCCATCGACTGCTGCTTGATCAGATGGAACATGTTCTTCATCTTGGCGGAAGAGAAGAGCGGCGTCAGGTTCTGCCTCACCACCTTCCAGTCGTCGCCATAGTTGAAGAACAGGTTCTGCGTGAACACCTCCTTGTGGATGTGGTCTGATATCTCCCTGCCGTTGAAGTAGTAGAAGTCCTTTGTCATGATTTGCTTCAGGATAGTTGGGTCCTTCACTACCAGCACGGGCTCTGTACCGTAGAAGGCCCCGAAATAGGGTTCATTTGGGAATTGTTTGCAAATTTCAACACAATTTTCTCCAATATTCATCTTTTGCAAAATATGAGCCCCATAGTTACCCAACAGTGGTACAGGTTGAGGATAAACCACATTGTTCTTTTCCCAGTAACTGTATTTCTTTTTCAGAAAATAATATGCGATTGAAAAAGCAATCGAAGCGAGTGTCACAAATAACCACATTTTGATGTTTGCGGACGAAAATATTTGTTTTGTGCAGATAATAGTGTCGTAGTGTCATTATGTTGATAAAATTAATGTAAACATAATTGTCACAAGTTCAAGTTCAGTGAATTAATAGGTCTACAATAATAGGTGATAATGGTTTTGAACGAAAAATACTTTGAACGAAAATTATTGGTTACTCTTACAGAGGTTAACAACAAAAATGACACTTTCGTCGGTAAATAGATAAGATGCATGACAAATTTTTTGCATAAAGATAGTATTCAAGATTATTAAAACTTTTCCATCAGCTACTTAACAATTAGTAGGGTTACCACGTATTCAATACATTTATGTATGATTTGTACCCTTCCTTAAACTTTACACCGTGTGAATTTTTGCACGGTTGGAACTCAGTGATCAAGTAATTGGTAAGTCATTGTCACTTTCTAGCAAATACAATGAAGATAACTAGAAATATATGTGTATGATTCATTTGTTTGTACTAAATTGGCTATCCAGCGGGGTAACGCTGTTAGTGTGCTGAGGGCTTTTGCTAAATTCCGGACACTAGTGGCGCTGTCTAAATATTTACTTTTTGTTAGATTTAAGATTTTTTATGTTTTAATTTGTACATATTTAGTTTTATTTTGTTTAATTATTAAATATTATTCAGTATTAATTTTACTTATTTATCTAAGAGGCATTCAGGATTTTGTTTTGCATCAATACAGACAGCATAATCTTAAGTAATTAAACCAACAACCTTGTTCATTTTAGTATCAGTCTTCCATGCTTGATATTTGTAAATATTATTGTCACTTTATGACTCGCGATTTTAATAAATTGCTTATGTCATGACTGTGTATTCAACTAATAAAAAAACAAAAGAGTTTTTAATATATTTTATTTGTGTCATGTGTACTCCAATAAAAAAACACGACTTAAAAAAGAGTTTTTATTAGAATTTTTCAATCAGATTCTCTTGAACACCCTGCTTTCCCATCCTTCCCTAGGAATTAGTCTCAGTCTCAAGCCACCGACACTCTGGGTTACCATAGAGGTGGATTGCAGCTTAACCTTCTTGGGCATCCCTGGAGCCAGTTCCACCCTGTACTTCTTCAGCAACGTGATCAAGCCAGCGTACATCTGCATTCTTGCGAAACGCATGCCTGGAAAAATGAATATTCAAATAAATAAAAATACATACATACATACAAATCACGCCTGATTCCCTGTAGAGGGGAAGGCAGAGATCACGGATCTCTATTTGTCCCGATCCTGACAGATCACTTTCGCTTCATTGACATTCATATATCTTCTCATACACTCTCGGCGGTTATAGGTACACCTAACGTCATTTTTTTTTCAATAGAGCGTCTATCTGACTGTTATATGTCTTATTAGGCCGGTCCCTACTACGTAACCGCCCTTCCACTTCACTCATATATATTCCTTTTGTCAAACTGCTATCATTCATCCGCATACAAAAAAACATACATATACATATATTTACGACTTCTTATCCCTTTCGGTGTGGACAGAACCTTGGAAACGACAATATCTCTAAAGTTACGTTTTAGCATGAACTGGGGTTGTGATGTTATAAGAAACATTCGTGACAGGTTGCTAGCATATCGCCTAATAGATTCCATTGGCCCCTGGACTCGTAATTGCCTCCTACGACATGTAAGGAAGAACGGCAGCTAGTTTGCATTATTTTGCGTCAAAGACTAGAACGGGACAAAAAACGTACACGCTACATAATCAAGAGATCCCAGGTTTTTCACTTTTTTTCTGCTTTCCTGATTTATCGTTGATTATTTATACTATCCTGACAGACCACTTTCGGCTCATTGACATTCACACATCTTCTCATATATTCTCGGCGGTTGTAGGTACTCCTAACGTCACGTTTTTTCAATATAGCGTCTATCTGACTTGTATATGTCTTATTAGGCCGGCCCCTACGTAACCGCCCTTCCATTTCACTCATATATATTCCTTTTGTCAATCTGCTATCATACATCTGCATAACATGTCCAAACCAAAAGTGGTCTGTCAAGATCGGGACAAATGGGGATCAGTGATCTCTGCCTATCCCTCTACAGGGAATCAGGCGTGATGTGGATGTATGTATGTATTTATACTATTCATGTATTTTCCTAGGGGCCGGCCGAAAAAGATATATGACGTTAGAAGTACCTATAACCACCGAGTGTTTTGAGGAGGTGTATAAGTGTTAAGTAAACGAAAGTGGTTTTTCAAGAGCAAGTCTGAAAGGAATCCGCGATATCTGCCTACCCCTCTACAAGGAAACAGGCGTGATGTGTATGCATGTATAAATTTATATATTAATAACAAATTTATAATATTTCTTAAATACGAGTATACGTTGACTAGCCCTTGACACAGATCTTAAATGACCTTAGCAAAGTATTAGTTCAATTTGTGTTATAGTGTACTAAATATTATTGCTATTACAAAATGTTATTATTGTTATTTATATTATTTACAATATGCAGCTTAACAAATACTGTTCCCGAATCAGATAATACTTTGCTTGTAAATGACGATATGGCTTACCACCTGTCACATGGCGAAATGGCTTACCACTGAGTACTGACTATCTGGTCAACACGTGGGTTAGAGGTGACCATATAATTACAACCTTCGCAATTGCGGAGATGGACACCTGAACCTCTGGCTACCCCGCAAGGGTTAATGGTAGTGAACACGTTTGTCTTTTTGCCCGGTGTGACGGTTAAGGAAATAGGGGTATATGGAATCTATAGGGCCATGAGCAAGCAACCTGTCACCAATATTCCATATAACATCGAAACCCCAATATGCATGCTTATAAGTGATCAAGAATATATAGTAGGTATATCACTACATAGTATAAAACAAAGTCGCTTTCTTTGTCCCTTTGTATGCTAAAATTTTTGAAACTACACAACGGATTTTGATGCGGTTTTTTTTAAATACATAGAGTGATTCAAGAGGAAGGTTTATATGTATAATAACATCCATTAAATAGTGGAGTAGGCTATATATTTTATACCCGTGCAAGAGCGGGTCACTAGTAAGTATTTTACATATAGTAATATCATTCTACGTAAGACAGGTGAACGAACCGTGAATAAATAAAGCCTGCCCTGCATATGCACGAGTAATATAATAATAATTGGGACACTTATTACACCAATTGAACTAGCCCCTTGGTAAGTTCATTTAAGACTAGTGAAAAGGGTACTAGTTAACGTATATTTGAGAAATATACACTTATTATATATAGATAAATAGATATATAGCATATAATATAATCAACGACCAGACTGAAAAGCAGAAGAATAGCGTAGTTCTTAACTCTGCCTCTACCAGAAATCGAACCCGGAACCTCACAAGTAGCGTTTAGGTGGTTAACCGTTCACATACACATCACACGCGTTTTCCTGTAGAGGGGTGTGTAGAGATAAAAGATCCATATTATCTTATCCTCGCTAATGATAGAGTATTAGCGTTATCAAGTTATATTTACATAGTCTCATACATTTTGTTTAGATTACATACCTATTAGACATATCTCTTATACTATTAAGGATGAACTTTATATTTCCTTAGCCACTGTTACATTGTACTTAATGTATTCAATTATATTCGTAAGCATGTGTCACAGATAATAATTTATAATAATAATAATCTAAACGTTTATTTACAGCCATAAAATATACAATGCACTCTACTACAATCATGTTATATACATAGTTTGTTTGTAAACGTTTTGTATTATTTTTAAGGCTGTAAATAAACGGTTATATTATAAATTATTATTAAATCATTTTCTGTGACATATAACAGTCAGATAGACGCTATATTGAAAAAGGGTGACGTTAGGAGTACCTATAACCGCTGAGTATGTATGAGAAGATGTATGAGTGTCAGTGAAGCGAAAGTGGTCTGTCAGGATCGAGACAAATGGGGTTCCGTGATCTCTGCCTACTCCTCTACAAGGAATCAGGCGTGATGTGTATGTGTGTATGAATGTATAAACGTTTATTTACAGCTACATAAATATATACAATGCACACGTTTTATCACGTTTTATAGTTTATTTGTGAACGTTTTGCATTGTGGTTGTTTTAAGGCTGTAGATTATATTATTATGTGTAATAAAATTATATTATTATTGCCTGTCATACATGCTTGGTGCTGTTATTATTATTAGTGCATTGGTTTTTGAGTATTTTATAAATGTAGCTTCACCTAAAGACAAAAGATAGACGCGTTCACAACCATTACCCTTGCGGGATAGTCAGAGATTCAGGTGTCCATCTCCACAATTGCGAAGGTAGTAATTCTATGGCCACCTCAAACCCACGTGTTGCCCAGATAGTTAGTACTCAATGTGACCGGTGGTAAGCTATGTCGCGATTAACAAGCAGTATCTATTATATTAGCACTAATTACCTATTCAGGAAACAGGTAGGTTTCATCGCGATGTTTTCCCTCACCGTAGTATTCGAAGCATTTCGTAAATTTATTTTTATTACGAAACCCTAAAGATATATGATTACAAACTCCAAGTCTCCAGTCACATCTAGCTAAACTTACTTCAGTAATAGCAGTATATTATGTTCTTGAAATGTTGTTACATATCATAAAATAGATAAATAAATTGCTTACTACAAATTGTTGGCATAGTTTAGTTAAATAGGATTCTTAACTAGAGAAGTATTCCAATATTGTATATTCCTTCATACTTTATATAGTAGTATTTATTTCAAATACATACGTACACATCATGACCATTTCCTAAAGAGGATTTCACAGAGATCACGGATAATTCTAAACGACTTACCTATACAAATCCTAGGACCTTCTCCAAACGGAAAATAAGAATACGGCGTAATATTATTTTTATTTTCTGGTGAGAATCTATCCGGGTTATATACTTCAGGATCAGGGAAGAATTTAGGGCTCCTATGTAGATAATACAAAGGCAAATGTATTCTGATGCCTTTCTCTAACAATAGGCCATTCGGTAGCTTATAAGGCTCTGTCACCTCTCGTGTCAACACAGGTAGCACAGGATAGAACCTTAAGGCTTCATTCACACACTGTTCCAAGTAAGGTAAGTTAGTAACACAGTCATAAGCAAGTTCTCCGTCCTTTGAGGCTATGTAGGCATCGACTTCTTCCAAAACCTTCTCTTGTATCTCTGGATGCTTTGCCAACTCGTAAAGAGTGAAGGAAGCTGTGCTAGAAGAAGTTTCGTAACCAGCAGCGAAGAAAAGAATGCATTGGGAGAGAAGGAAGTTGTCGTCAACCTTCATTTTTATCTTCTCTCCGCCCTCGCCGTAAGATTTCATGCTATCACCAATTATGTAGGCGTTCTCTTTAAACTTCAATATCAGGTCGACAAAATCTTGCTTATTGGACACAGTTTCTTGTCGCTCTTTCATTATTTTCATCACAACTTTTGAGAAGAAGTCGTTGATTTTATTAGGAAAGAGTTGCAGGCCAACTCCGTAGAAAAAAGAAGGCCACACTGCTCTTAAATTGGTAAACAGACCTCTCAGAAAAGAACTATCAAAGATGGCATCTCCAATAGTTTTAAAAGGGTTCGACTCGGTATCCGTCATAACTTTAGCATCCATTCCGAAGGCACACACAGTTATACAGTCCATGGTGAACCGACTCATTAAACAGCGTACATCAATGTCTTTGCTCATCTTTGTTTCTCGGTCCAAAAGATCTTCAAACACGTAACTGCACTGCCTGATTAGAGGAAACATGTTCTTCATTTTAGCTGAAGAGAAGATTGGAGTGAGATTCTGACGTATCACTTTCCACTTGTCACCATAATTGAAGAACATGTTCTGGGTAATCGGCTCCCTTGCGGTATGGGCGGAAATCTCACGAGAGTTGAAGTAGTAAAACTCCTTAGTGGTTACCAGCTTTATGATCTCCGGATCCTGGACTATGAGAACTGGTTCAGTGCCATAAAACGCACCAACCAGAGGCTCATCCTGGTATTTTTCACAAATTTCCCCCGTCACTTCTCCCACGGTCTTCTTTTGCAAGATATAGTCTCCATAATTGCCTAAAATCGGCACTGGCTTTAAGTATTTCACATTTCTCTTCTTCCAGTAATCGAATTTCCTTTGTGATATCAATACAATAAACAATAACAGTAAGAAAATCACTAAAAGTATCAAGAGAATCATAATTGAGACCGTCCCACTTGGACTTCAAATGCACAGTGTTCGAGAAACCAATGTCATGCTGCTTATAAAACGGATTCACTTATCACAACAATGTCATCGTACCTAATAATAAGTTTGAAATGATAAGCTGCAATTTCGTCTCATGATTTGACCTATTTGTAACAAAGACTAATTAACGAGAACACAATTAACCAATCATGTCTATGTTTTAATTATAATTTATTAAGTCTTGTGCTAGTCTGGGACGTATAAATAATGCTAACTAGCTGCCGTTCTTCCCGGCATGTCGTGGGAGGCGACAAAGGGACTAGGGTTTAAAATAATCTATTAGGCCTTGGGCTAGCAACCTGTCACCAATGTTCCTTTATGACATCGCGATCCCAATATTCAAATGAACAAGTGAGATAGGAGATATTATATCTCGAAGGTTCTGTACACCCCGAAAGGGGTTAAAGGACGTGACTGTATATGTATGTAGAATATAAATTATTATCCTACACGCGCTCAGTCTTTGCGGTTCGATTCTGTATCAGTGGGTACAGGATTTAAGCTCCGGAGCATGTATCAATGAAAACTAAGTTGTCTGATATTATATGAACTTTTTTTCAATAAAATCTACATTCACAGTAAAAAATAAAGTACTGACTATCACCACGTGGTATTGGTCATATATTTACTACCTCCGCAATCGCGGAGACAGTCACGCGAACCTCTAACTACCAGGATTAATGATCATGAAATTGTTTGTGTTTCTTTGGAATCTGTACGGTTTAATAAAACATTGGGTCGTGAGGAGAATTTCTTATTTATATGCACGCTGTTCGAATCACATATTACCTTAGGAGATATGTGGTGCAAAATGTGTTCAAAGTGTTCGACCATAAAGCACATTTTGCGATAAACGTCCTGTTTATATATGTAGTAATGCAATCTAATGCGCGTTAAGCTAGCAACCTGGCACCTATATTTCAGATGACATCACAAGTCGAATATTTATGCTAAAAGTGGTCTAGGAGATCTTATATCATTAAAGGATGTGATTGTACGTACATATACATACACATCACGCCTGATTCCCTGTAGTCCCTGTTTTCATGTAAATATTGAATAAAAATTTTAGTGTCAAAATGGTACGAAAGTACGTATATCTCTTTGGTTCTGCGTATAACTTCGATGATTAAAGGCTGGCATTGCATAATGTATGTATGTGTGTCATAAAGAATACGTAAATCAATGATTCCTAAAAGCACTTGCCACACAACTTTTTCGAGGTAATTAATTACAAGAGGGGTTAAAACATTATATTGATGATTTCTTCACATACCAAGTATTTTTAGCCAGTATGTTAATTTCAGACAAGGCCCTTTTTGAAATAAATGATGTAATCTGAAAACGTTTCCTTTTTTACAACAAATATTTTTAATTAAATAAACAAAAACACAATTTTAGAATATCATTCCCTGCTTTGATATGAGAATTTTATCTGTATATGAAAAAATCTAAGGGTAAACATAAATTTGAAACATTATTTCGTATCAAATTAAAGTTATCAGTAATAAAGCAATCAATTTAAAATAAACATAAAATTTTCCACTCTATATTTAGTTCATCACTGCTGAAAGTAAATTGGTGGGAGGTATTTAGAAATAAACTTTTGTTTGGGTAACATTTAAGTAACTAGTTTTGTATTAAAACGATAATCCACGATTGAAAGATTAAAATATCATTTAAATATACAGTATTTATTTCTTGAACATCAGATAATTTGAATATTGTTTACTTTATGTAATAAAAAAGAGTGAATTATGAAGAAATATTGCATGATATGATATAGAAATTTAGCGCCAAACAGCAAATTAGACTGATATATTTCATATAAATAAAATCATACCTTGAGCCATGGATAAGCGCCGTTTGAGAAATAACCAGATATTTGTTTAGCCTAGCAATATAAGAAAAATGAGTTGACAAGTGTCTTCTTTAGTCTAATTCATAGGAAATAAATCGAACCCAACAATAAAAGATATGAAATTAAAAGCCCTTTTAGGAATCAGAAATCAGCAATTCACAATTCTTTGGCACATAGTAACAGTTTTATATGATAAGCTTTCAGTTTAGTTCTTTTAATTTTGTATAATTAAAAGAACTAAAATGTTTATATAAGCTATATCAGAGTTTTTCTCCACCACAAAGCTTAAAGCTTAAAGGCTTAAAGGATTAAAGTATGTGTGCACATTTACCGCATGAAATATATTTAAAGTAATGTTCATTATAATAACGAATGACATGCATTTTCGGCAAGATCACTTTTGCTTAAGTACGAGTATATGAAAAAAAGACTGCAGTTTCTGTTCATCTCTATTCTCTCTTAAACATCCGTGTCTCCCATCCTTCCCTCGGGATGAGTTTCAAGTAGATTCCAGACACCGTCTGAGTGCTTAAAGAGTTGGGCTGAAATGTCAATTTACGTGACATTCCTGGAGCCAATTCCACCCTGTACTTCTTGAGGATGGTTATTAGACTTGCATTCATCAACATTCTTGCGAAACGCATGCCTGGAAATGGAAAGATATTATGGAATTAAATTGTATATATATTTGTAGATAACTTGGTTTATTTTATCGCGTATCTGAAATCAGAGTTAATAATTACTTAATTAATGAAAATGTTATACAATAAAATCATTGAATTATTGGATGTCTCTAATATATTTTTTTGTATTAGATATACTCAAGATTAAATAGAGTTAGTACTTAGGAATATTCGTTTTTTATAATATTAAAGATATTCTTCTCAAGGCGGGTGTATTTAGAAGCGTGAAGAATATAAGAACATGTAAGAGAAGGTTAATGGGTGCGAGTGATGCTAGAGAGATTTGTCAGGATCGTTCCAGGTGGCGATGGATTTTCTCTGTCTATCCCGTTGAAGACGTAGAGGCGTGAATATACATATATGTTGCTTATTATAACTATGTACTGAATTTATAGCGAGGTCAATACTTACCAATGCAAATCCGGGGTCCTTCCCCAAACGGTATATAACTATATGGAACTATTTGTTGCTTATTCTCCGGAGCAAAACGTTCTGGCTTGAATTTCTCTGGCTCCGGGAAAAATTCAGGGTTCATATGCAAATAATACAACGGGATGTGAATTCTTAGACCTTTTTCTAATGTTACTTCAGAAGATAATTTAAAAGGTTCATACACTTCTCTTGTTAGGATTGGCGTGACTGGATAAAGTCTCAATGTCTCGTCAATACATTGGTCTAAATAAGGCATTTTTGTTATACAATCGTACGCTAGTACACCGTCATTAGATTTCATGTAAGCATCAACTTCTTCTAATACTTTATCTTGTATTTTTGGGTTCTTAGCTAGTTCGTAAAGTGTGTACGTATCAGTAGCTGCGGAGGTCTCAAAACCGGCAGCGAAGAATAAGATGCATTGACTTAGAATCAATTCCTCTGTTACCTTCATTTTTATCTTCTCCGATTCACCGGACTTGAAAACTTGCATGCTGTCTCCAACTATGTAAGATTGTTCCTTTAGATTCAGCATTAAATCAACGAAATCATTTGTCTTTATCGCCTTATCTTTTCTTTCTTTTAAGACTTTGGATAATAAGGCTTCGAAGAAAGTATTCGCGTCGTCAGGGACTAGTCTAAGACCAAGGCCATAGAATAGAGAAGGCCAGATTGCTCTTAGATTTATCTTAATACCACGCATGGAAGAAACTTCAAATATAGGTTCGGCTATCTTCATGAAAGGATTGGTTTTAGTATCACTCGTCATAAGTTTAGTATCAATGCCAAAAGCACACAAACATAAGCTGTCCATTGTAAACCGGCCGATCTGGTGTCTCATGTCTGTTTCACCTGACACTCCTAATTCCTTATCAAGCAAGTCTTCTAACATTATCGACCGCTGCTGGATTAGATGGAACATATTCTTCATCTTGGCGGAAGAGAAGAGCGGCGTCAGGTTCTGCCTCACCACCTTCCAGTCGTCGCCATAATTAAAGAACAGGTTCTGCGTGAACACCTCCTTGTGAATATGCTTCGATATCTCCCGGCTACTGAAGTAGTAGAAGTCTTTCGTCATTACTTGCTTCAGGACATCAGGGTCTTTCACTATTAGGACTGGTTCCGTGCCGTAATACGCTCCAATGTAAGGTTCTTTTGGAAATTTCTCGCATATTTTCGCGCAGTTCTCTCCTATGTTCATCTTTTGCAATATATGGGGTCCATAGTTACCCAGTAAAGGTAATGGTGATGGATGAGTGACATTTCTGGTCGCCCAGTAACTGTATTTCCTCTTTAATATGAAGTAAACTATAGCGAATATAACTGTAACAAGCGTTACTAACAGCCACATTTTGTTGTTTCGTAACAAATGGTTAGTGGAGTACTGATAATGTTATTTATGTTTTCTTACAAATATTCAAAGATAATTATAATGAGCACTTGACCAGTTGTTGTGAACTTGATCCATTTACGTATAATTAAATTTAATATTTCAGATACATATTACAATATTCCTTTGTACTAACTACAGAATGGCATTAAAAGTAGCTATATTCGCCGAGTATGTTACTGGAGATATAGGTAGTAAGAAATAAAACTTTTAACTTCAAACGAAAGTGAGAGTATTTGTAAATGGTTTAAGGTTTCGCTTTGTAAAGTATTTCTTAGTAGTACTTTAGCGTAGACTATTTATTTACTTCTTTTTTCTTTCTCGAAATCTCTAACAGTGAATTTAAACACTCTCATATGCACTTAAGAGTTACATTTTTTACATTACACTTTACTGAAATGGTAAATACTTTCATCGTAAATAATATTTATAATATGACTAAAACACTTCCACAATGTTGAAAAGCCCTGTCTACGATAAGTCAAGAGTGGGTTCCACTCGTGGGTTGTGGGTGCTATTTGAAGATATAGTACATCTATTATCATACCTGCAGTCGAACTGAGGCCTTGATGTCTTTAACGACTGTTTACCGATGATTTGCATGTTAGCCAGTGTTTGTTCAAATATACATTACGTATCTTGTAGGTAGCTAGTCATGATTTAACGAAGTAAATAATAAATATATAAATACATTTCCTTATTTCAACTTTTTGTATTTTGAGTTTAAAGGAAAATATATGATTAAAATAATAAAAAGTTATGATGATGCGGGATTGGTTTGTGTCTCTATAAGTGGCAGTTAATTGCATATCATAGCGTGTGCATTAGAGTGGAAATATTTTCCGTCTGTTCCTTAAGCACTCGATAAAACACTTAACAATACAATTATGGTTTGTGTTTGTCACAAAATACTGCTGTGTCATACTCATACTTCGGATGCAATTTAAATGGATTGGTTCTGTAGGAAAATATACAACATTCATATGCTTCATTCTATCCTTCAATTCGGTGTAGCTCAGTCGTTTGGGGCTTGACTCTATATCAGTGGGTACATGGTTCATATCCCGCTTTAGTATGTACCAATCGAAATTAAGTTTAAAGAACTACTTTTTCGTAATAAAAATACATTTTGCGAAATGCACCGAATGTTACGGTGTGGAAAAACATAGTGAAGAAACCTATCTGTTCCCCGAACATGTAATAGTTAGTCCTTGTAAATGGCGACATAGGTTACTGTGCCACATTGAGTACTAACTATCTGGTCAACCCGTAGATTCGAGGTTGCCATAGAATTACTACCTCCGCGATTGTGGAGATGGAAACCTGAACCTCCGACTAGGGTTAATGGTCGTGAACGCGGTTCGATAGGATTTGTTTACATACATATGCTTCACGACTTGTGAATACACACTCCCTTTTTTATTGTAGTAGACAGAAGCTTGAGTGCCCATATTCGAAATTTCGAAGGCACGTTATGTATGAGTCACTCGAAGCCCGCGTTTCACTAGATAGCACCTAACATGATAGGCAGTGAATCGTGTCTACGTATATAGGCACTGGCTATTTGGCTATTTTGACGACCTCCGTGGCGCGATCGGTTAGACACCTGAACACTAATCGTGAGGGCTCGATTCCCGGTGGAGGCAGAGTTAAGAATTTCGCTTTTCTTCTGCTTTCCAGTCTGGTTGTTGATTATATATTGCAATATTGCTATATATGTATTTAACTCTATATAATATGTATATATTTCTTAAATATACGTTGACTAGTACCCTTAACTCAAGTCTTAAATGTACTTACCAAGGGGCTAGTTCAATTGGTGTAATAATGTCCAAATATTATTATTATTACCAATCTCGAGGGTAAGGCAGGTTTCCTCACGATGTTTTCCCTCACCGTTACCAATTGTAAAATTACATCATAAATTAAAGTGCATATTGATAGTATTATTCCCTAGTTATAAATAAATGCTACTTTACAATACATGCCTTTATATGTATTAGATAAGAAATATTATCAAAATAATTTAATTTAGATTATATTATTGATTAAATTACATAAATTATGTTCGTTAAGATTGTGTGATAAAGTACGGAATAATGCGATTCATGATCGTTGTGGTATGAAAGAAAATTTAGTGACGAAAATAGAGAATGGTATGTTAAGGTGGTTTGGGAACGTGGAGATGATGTATGAAAGGAGGGTTACAAAAGGATTCTATAGAGCTAAAGTGGAAGGTTGAGTTGGAAGAGTAAAACCTAATATAATATATCGATATAATAGCTTATATAGAATCAAATTATCATCAAATTATAGATAATATTACGTATCGTGCAAAATAGAAGTACAAAATGTACATATTTAAATGTTTCTTTAATTTTGTTTAACCAAATGACAGCTTTAAAAAATGGATTAGTCTAAAAAATAATAAAAGGCGCCTACACACTAAAAATACCGCAAACAAAATGAAAAATAAAATATAATACAGAAACAAAAATCATATGTTCCTACGCAACGCAAAAACAAGATTTGGCTTAGAATTGTATTATTTGGTGTAAAGTACTGTAGTTAATCATAATAATTGTGCCAGGGTCATCCACAACAACAACAAATAATTAAAATCAATTAATCGCATGTATTTTAAGATCCTTATTAAGTAGTTTAATGAATTTCTATGTATATTGTAATAATAAAAATACATTTGCGTAGTGCATCAAATATACGGTGACGGAAAACATCGTGAGGAAACCTACCTGTTTTCCGAACAGGTAATAGTTAGTGTTTGTAAATAGCGACATGGCTGACCACCTGTCACATTGAGTACTGACTATCTGGTCAAAACGTGGATTTTAGGTGGCCATGGAATGACTACCTCCGCCATTGCGGAGATGGAAACCTGAATGGAGCTGCAAATGGATGGATGGAATTAACAAAAATGGGATAATGGTCGTGAACGCGTTTGTCTTTTTTATTAAGTTAAGAAAGAATTTTTGCATTCTTTTGGCAGGCTAATATAGTTTCATACAGAGGATGCCCTTTCTCGCAAATTTGGTGGTATGTTGCGTTTATCTGATACTCCTTTGGATATTGTTGTTGTAAGTCTGTATATAAAACAAACAAAAACAAAAAAACAAACGCATTCACGACCATTAACCCTTGCGGGGTAGTCAGAGGTTCAGGTGTCTATCTCCGCAATTGCGAAGGTAGTAATTCTATGGACACCTCGAACCCACGTGTTAACCAGATAGTCAGTACTCAATGTGACAGGTGGTCAGCCATGTCGCCATTTACAAGCACTAACTATTACCTGGTCGACGAACAATATATATTTATATATAATTATGTAGGTATAAAAAGGAATACATAGAGCCAGATAGGAAATAGAGTTGAACGGAAAACGCCGCGTAAAACATATACAGATCAAATTGGAAACATTCTTATCAACGTGACAGTACCTACGCAGCGTAAAGAATGGAAGAGCTTTACTAATATCTATTAACCTTCTCTTGCATATGCGTTTTTCACGAAGGTTTATTGAAGAAGTACATTTGAGATATAAACGAATATTACTATAAAATACATATATGCGGGTGTACGCTTCGTGAAGAACAGAAGAGCATGTATGAGAAGCTTATGGGTGTGAGTGAAGCAAGAGAGATTTGTCAGGATCGATCCAGGTGGAGATCGATAGACTCTGCCTATCCCCTTAGGGACTTCATCCTATCTTCATAGAGGAGTGAATATGTATGTGTGCATTAAAAGGTAAATTCTAGACATTCCTTATGCCTAAAACAGGCATGCATAATAAATTTTCAGCCGGTTTATTTCTTATTCAAGTACAATGTTGTAAATTAAGATATAAATAGCAATTCCAATGTCAATCGTCGATACTGATAAAAACCTGTTAGTGCTTATGTTTCATTATATAACTTTTAGTATAAATAGGTGTTATATAAATACACATCACCATCTGTACATTTAGAAAAAGGATGAATATAGAAGTTCATATAACCGCCGAGTGTGTATGAAAAACATTAACAGTAGGGGAAAATTTCGTAAGAAATCCTGCCTAACTCTCGAGATGGGTAATAGCCAGTGTCTATATACGGAGATACGGTTCACTACCTATCACGTTGGATGCTGCCTATCTAGTGAAACGCGGGCTTCAATTGATCCATACCTAAGAAGCCTTCGAAATCTCATAGATGGGCACTCAAGCCCCTGACTACCCCGCTACAATAAAAAAGGGAGTGTATACAACGCTTGATGCGAATGTATGAATCAGACTCGACATATACATTTATATGTTTACAATTTCCCGTCTCTAATTCAATGGATTTCTCAGAATTGTCGACTTTCAACCGTGTCACTATGCAGTAAGGTTCAAAATCGATAGTGACAGGGTTGTGAAGCGCAGGTCCTGAGTTTTTTCTGAGAATTGTGACTCAGTCAGCTGTCTCCTGCATTTTTCCTCGAAATTCCGAGAAGGGGTACAGTAATATGAATGCTACAAAGTGGAATACTGGGAGTTTCTTTGAATATATAATGGATTTTGTTATGTAAACATAAAATGCGCTGTATATGCATGTAGTCTTTGATATGTATATAAAAAGCTTGGGTAAATTGGTCGATGGGCTAGCAACCTGTCACCGATATGACTTATGACCACAAGAACAATATGTATGTTGAAGTGACCTAGGAGATACATCTCCGAGGTTTTGTCCACCCCGAAAGCGATTGAAGTCCGTGAATGTTTATGTATATTGTAGGGCATGATTAAAGATATTTCCTGTAACACAATTATCAATATATGTACTATCTTGTTGCCTTATGAAAATGTAGTAAAATTATATTATATTCAACTAATAGTATATTCAGTCGAACAAAGTCAGCAAGCAGCTCAGTGAAAGTTGAAAATACAAATAATCATTTTTGAAGAATTGGAGCTTCAATTTCGTTTTTCTTCGGTTGTAGCGGCTGGCGGCGTTGGTGTAACCATGGCGATGGAATAACATACATACATAACCTTAGTGATGAATAGCTTAATGAAGAATTAAAAAAAAGCCTAATAGTTTATTGATCATCATCGTCCTAAGGGTTGTGATAAGCGTCAGGTTTCTAACCCAACGCATGATAAATTCATAATGTCAGTCTTCTCATTTGCTGACACGAAAAGCAGATAGTTAAGTTCTATCCAAGGTCCAGACCAGCACCGGAATCTTCCATAATGCCTGATTAAGGAAATAATTCTTTGTGATTTATGAAGAATGACAAGTCAATCATTCATTTAGTGACGCAGCATATTTGTCACATATCATCTTATAGTCTATAATTTTAGACGTGTAGTGAATAAGGTTCACATACATACATATAACAGTCAGATATCTTGTCTATCGTCAGTTGTAATAGGCGACTATGAGAGGATAATGGAATCAATTGAGTGATAGCAACATATAACTAATACTCTATCAATGCCATTACAACCCCAATATTGTTGCTAAGTAACCCACGAGATATTACGTCAAAATCAAAATATTTATTGCGTTAATCAATAGGTAAGGTTGGAACAAATTATCAGGGCTCTTAGTCCATTAATGCATTTTTTAATATTAGTTTAGTTAGTATTATATTATCTGTGGTTCAGTAGTGATACTTCAGTGGCAGTAATTTGACACTTTTGGTATTGCACTAACAACTTTACGCCACTGAAGTTCTATCGAACTGCGTCTGTAGTACAAAAAAGCTACTCTACTAATCAATCGTGCCTCAATATCCGTTCAAACGCCTTATTTTTGCCACTCCACTATTGTATTGACAACTTTGTCTATACTCATTCGAAGTGAGTGTGATATTGAGTTGCCTCTATCGAGGTACAACTGTAGTAGATCCAAGTTTTAGCAGAGTACCACTTTTACAGCAGAGACGCAGTAGCAACGCAGTTGTATCGCCGTCATAGTTAATTAGTGGACTAAGGCCCCAGGTTACAGGTTACAGCATTTTTGACTCTATGACTGTGCCATATTCTCGAAATAAATGAAAGAACGTGAGCGTATATACAAAAAATAAGCTATACTACAGAATGTTTCCTTAACACAAAAAAACAAAGAGAAACGCGTTCACGATCTCCGCAATTGCTAAGGTAGTCATTATATGGCTACCTCGAACCCGCGTGTTGACCAGATAGTCAGTACTCAATGTGACAGGTCGTGAATCATGTCACCATTTACAAGCACTAACTATTACCAGGGGGAACAGGTAGGTTTCCTCATAATTTTTTCCCTCGCCGTAATATTCGACGCATTTTGTAAATGTACATAGAAATTCATTAAACTTCATATCCATTGGTACATGTTCTAGCGGGATTTGAACCCACTGATACAGAGCCAAGCCAAAACAACTGAGCCACGTCGAATCAAATTAGACGTTTCTTTAACGTGTTGTTTAGTACAGCTGACCACAGACTAACCACATTACTGTAACCCTATTAACCACAGAGCTAATAGTTAGTAGCTTTCACTGTGTATCAACGTAAGTCTCACAGTGTAGCACCTTGACGGGGATAAATGCAATTATTTTTAGCACGCAGCCTCCGCTGGTACGAATAGCATGGATGCGATGGGATGACATACCTCTATATATGGTGAAAAGTGAAAGGCGAGAGGTATTAAGGAACTATGATATAATAATTACAATAAAAAGCGTTTATTTACGGCTACAAAAACATACACAATACAAAACGTTTACAATAAAAAACTTACAAACTAAGGGATATAACTTGTGCATGTTATTGTCGCAGCAAAAGGGTTCTAACTCAGCTGGGTATGTTGCGTTATCGTAAAACACTATTACATCAATGGAACTAGCCCCTTGGTTAGTACATTTAAGATTTGTGTTAAGGGTATTATGAAACGTATATTTAAGAAATATGTATATACTTATAATAGATAGATAAATACATATATAGCATATATAATCAACGACCAGACTGGAAAGCAGAAGAAAATCGTAGTTCATAACTCTTCCTTCACCGGGAATCGAACCCCTGACCTCTTGATTTAGCGTTCAAGTGGTTAACCGTTCGCACCACGGAGATCTTAAAATAATGTTTTTACTATGGGAATAAATTATATTAATTAAGCGACTAAGCAACTTAAGATCTACATTTCATATGAATATCATCACTTTACACACAGTAAACAGCAACCACTTTACAGCCATCACTATTCACACACAAGCTAACGTTGACCAATAATTATATCTCCACACTTCTATCTACCCCAAGAAGCATAACTAGCTTTAATTAATAATCTAATCTACCCATGCTAGGCCCATTCACAGCGGCAGGCCGCGAGTACGCCTGCGCAGATGAGCCTGGCTGAATACGTACATTTCACAGCCTCACTGCTCAAACGGGGACGCTGCGGTAGGGTGACTATCGTTTGGGATATTGATCGGGACAGTAATAATAAAAGATTATGAACGAGTGTTGAGGCTTATGGAGTAGCTAGAGCGTGAGAAATTATTGATAACAGTTGAGGCTTGAGAAGTAGCTTGAAATTTATTTGTATGTTTGAAGGTCTTTGAACAGTAAAAATCAAGTTTTTATAAGATAGACAAAGCTTTAAGGGTAAGCACAGGTAGTGACTTCATTGACGTATAAAGATCCTGAATTACTACATGTATTAGAAATAGTTGATAGGGATAGTCCTCAGGAGCTATTCCCAATAACTGAATATAAAAAACGCGTTCACGACCATTAACCCTAGCGGAGTAACAGGGATTCAGGTGTCAGTGTTCAGGTAAGCCATGTCGCCATTTACAATCACTAACTAGTTGGTTTCTTCACGACGTTCTCCCTAACTGTAGTATTTGACGCATGTCGTAAATATACAGTTACATAGTCAAGCCCCAAGCAACTAGATATGTCGAATGTGCTAACTGAATATGTATATAAACTACCTGAAGGGGTTCCATTCTGAAACTGACCACGTCTAGTAATTTCTTCATATTTATCAATCAATCAATTGTCAAATGTTGAGCCGTGACCATTGAAACATGACTGTCACGTCAGGAAGCAAAGCTAAAGCTTTGCTTATAAAATATACGCGATAAGTCCCGCTTTCTTGTAAAATAGTATTTCCTTAGCTTGGTGATCAAACTAAACTAATTATCTTTTATTATATTCTCAAATATTTTCGCAAATATTCTCAATCAATATTAAAAACTCTATCAGATTATATCTTTATTTTCTCTACTATATAGTCACCCTACACTCACCCTCATCCCTTATTTTGTGTAGCAGTATTCCCTTGAATTTCAAGTCGCGTACACGTGAATTTTACCAAAAAAATTACCAAAACATGACTGAAAAAGCTTTAAATAGTCATTGAAAATACAAAAAGGTGACAATAAAGAGAAAAAAGTATATATAGCTCCCTAATAAACATATCACGTATATATCCGCGGTTAATAAAGTCTATAGTGGATTAGTGTGAAAAATGTACTGCGTTATTAGAATTTATGGGCAGGTGTTACAATATTGTTGATATAGCTTTATTATAATTTATTTGAGTAAGGCTCAAAGATATTAAGAACATATTTTCATATACATAACAAAATGTTAGTTGCTACCGAAAATGTCAAGTAAATAGTCTAAACCTAATTAATACCTACCAAATTACAAATTAGTGTATAATAAAATAATATTTAATATTTTTAATACCACAATGACACAATATATTAAAACGAAAATGAGCTTACTAAGGACATTTTAAAGAAAATTATCTTTGGTAAGTATTTAAACATATATTCTACTTTATTTATTCGAGATATATGAAATTGGTGAAACACTACCGTGCAAATAAGGAGCTTTTATAAAATATGTAGCTGACTTTTTTGGCATGATTTTAGAGACTAACTACTCATTTATAAGCCATTTCAAAACCATCACAACTAGGTTAATAAATAACAAAAGAGATATGTATCCAAGGTTCTATCCATCAGAAATAAATAAAAAGGTTTTCATTAGATACAGTATAGATTTTCTTAGAAGCTAATCTTAGTAAATCTTATACACTTACTAGCGATAACAGAAATTAAGCACTATTTGGTGAGTTAATATTCTGGATCGGTTAACTAAATAGAGAAACCTCCCCCAAAACTACTTATTCTCAGGAAAATAAATAATCCGCATTTTTCAAACTCAAAATGGAAATGTTTACAACTTACTTGTTCTATGTAGTATACTTATATGGATTTAGTTTATTTATTTATTTAAAAGGAAATAAAGTTGTCTCATAATATAATGTTACCATTGGTTCGAACAGCAATACTCATTTGGGTACCGATTATACAATGATTAATAGGCTTTTTCTGAGCCAAAGTAGAAAATAGAGTTAGACGTGGTAGGCCGAATAGAACTTAAACAGATTAAATTGGAGACATTCTTCTCAACACGAGTCTACGTAGTGTGAAGAACAGAAGAGCATGTACGAGAAGGTTAATCGGTGTGAGTGAAGTGAGATTTGTCAGGATCGTTTCACGTGGCGATCAATAGTCACTGTCTATCCCCGTGGAGACGTAGAGGCGAGAATATATGTAAGTAAAGTAAATCCATTGCGACTTTTGTATAGCACTGGTCATTTGATCTCGAAAATGCTAACCCGAAAATCATGAAACGTTTGTATTGTCTTTCTGTCTTAGTTGAGTGAAAACATCGTGAGGAAATCTGTCTATTTCTCGAAATATGTAAAAATCAGTATATGGTGATATTGTTTACCACCTATCACGTTGGATATTGATTGTCAGGTAAAACGTTGGTGTTGAGTTTCTAAAGATCATCACACAACAAACTTAGTTGTTAGTGGATACTCAACTCTATCTAATTCGAAAAAATTAAAGCCGTGAAATGCTTATGAATGTTTGTATGTATGTCTATTGTAGCTTTAATGAAATAAAGAAATTTATTTGTTTGGACATAAAGACAAATAACAAAAAACAAAGATACAAACACACACATACTCGTATTTAACTTTAGAGAACTTATGTCTATGGAATAAAAAATGACTGTTACATAGACGACATATTGAAAAAGGGTGACGTTAGTACCTAACATATAACCGCTCAGTGTGTATAAGGAGGTGTATGAGTGTCTATGAAGCAAAAGTGGTCTGTCAGGATCGTGACAGATGTGGACCCGTGATTTCTAGCTACCCCTCTAGAGTGAATCAGGCGTGATGTGTATGTATGTAAAAGGATTCGACTTTTCATGTTGTTAAAGCACCGATACTTTGTCGAGCCCCGCTATATTACACTACCAAAGTGTTGACATTCACCCATTTGTTTGTTTACTAAAGGTTGCCCTTTTATATTTACCTAGTCCCGTAGTCGCTTAATTAGAATTTCGTACTTTGGTTCAAAGAGTGGGACCTGGGTTTTAAATAGAATAGCCATGATAATTTTGCATTGTCTAGTTTGTATAATGAATGAATGGAATACATAATCTATAGGTTCTAGGTTCGAATTCCGACTCTGGCATGTACCAATGAAGGAAATTCAAATATGTGTTTTTCATTTACGTACATAATTTACAGTCGCTAACGGTGAGGGAAAACATCGTGAGGAAACCTGCCGATCCCTCAGAATAGGTAATAGTCAGTGCCTATATACGGCGATACGGTTCACTACCTATCACGTTGAGTGCTGTATATCTAGTGATTCGCGGGCTTCGAATGACCCATAGCTAACATGCCTTCGAAATTTCGGAGATGGGCACTCAAGCCTGACTACCCCGCCATAATAAAAAAGGGAGTGTGTATACATAAGTCGTGAAGCGTATGTATGTATAATCTATAACGCCAAATGGAAGTTGGACAGGATAGGCCGCGTAGAACTTATACAAATCAAATTTGAAACATTCTTCTCAAGGCAGGTGTATGTAGTGTGAAGGACAGAAGAGCATGTATGAGAAGGTTAATGGGTGTGAGTGAAGCAAGAGAGTGTCAGGATCGTTCCTGGTGACGATCGATAGTCTCGGCCTATCCTCTTAGAGACGTGAATATATGTGTGTCTGTATGTATTGGATACATAATACTAATATGCCTAACTTGGTAATATCTACTTTTTATCAAGAATATTTAGAATACTTAGTTTAGCATTGTTTACCCCTTCAACATAGTCAGAACTAAATTAACTTTTACCTTTCTAAAGGACTAAATTGCCTCACGATGTTTTCCCTTTTCGTTGATTTTTTACATCTAATATCATAAGTTATAAGCACGAACCAAATATAAAGCGGACCCGGCTAAAGGAGCGGTCCCCGTTACGCGGTGCGGAGTCCAAATGGCGTGCTTTAATCGGTGCGGAGTCCAAAAATGTGTAGTAGAAAGAAGATACCTGATTTGATTGGCCGATGCTGTGTTATAATTGGTTGTAATATCTCCCCTCCAACCCGCGCACCTCGTTTCATCCATCGTAATGCCACGCTAGTTTCCATACAAATATTGCGTAAGGCCCACTCTTATTATTACACACATACACATCACGCCTGATTCCCTGTAGAGGTATTTTTATTATTACTCCATTGTTATAAGCAATGAGAAATAAAAAGTTTATATAATTTATACCAACAAACGCGTTCATGGCACTCCTATGCTGGTCTTGGATGTAAATAGAATATTATCTGCCGTTCTTCCCATCATGTTGTAGAAAGAAACAACAGGAATAGGGGCTGATTGTATATATTTGGCGATAGGCTAGCAACCTGTCACTATAGTTTTATATCATAGTTACGTCTGCATAAGTTTTACTAAAAGCAACTATAAAGATGATTTATATATTACCGAGACTTTATTTATCATATATATTACGTATATCAGTCATATATCACGTATAACTCACGTGTATAAATATGTACATAACATGTACATGCACCTATATAATTCGAAGGAAGTTTCGCCCTATAAAATCATTTTCCTCTTGAATAAGAAGCGAGCCTCTTAGGAAATCACCGTTAATATAACTTCTAAACTTCTTTGAATCCAACTTCACTCTTATTTTGCTTTTAGCTTCATTGCTTTTGTTTATTTAAGAGTCTTGAATTATCAAACTCGAGGCGATGGCTTAGATTTATTAACCTTTATCTAAATTACCTTTTAGGCAAGCATTGCTATCCCAACGTCTTTGTTTTAAATTGAATGTATTGTATTCAGCTATCATTCTGCTAATGCCATTAAGTTGAAAATCAGATCATATCAGTATTTACGTTAATAAGAGGATTAATATTACATAATTAGATAAAATATTATCCATAGTGTGTTTATAATAATGCACAATTAATAATAATATTTCATATATGGATACAGAGTTCAAATCCCGTTTGAGCCTGTACCAATGGAAATAAAGTTTAATGAATTTCTATGTACATTTTCGTAATAAAAATACATTTACGAAATGCGTTGAAAATTACGGTGAGGGATAACATCGTGAGGAAACCTACCTGTTCCCAGTACAGTGCTTGTAAATGGCGATATGGCTAACCACCTTTCATATTGAATACCAACTATCTGATCAACACGTGGGTTCTAGCTGGCCATAGAATAACTACCTTCGCAATTTCGGAGATGGAAACCTGAACCTCTGACTACCCCGCAAAGGAATGGTCGTGAGCGTGTTTGTGTTTGTCTCTTAATAACTATAATTGGATTATTACGATCATTACAACGAGAACATAACACAAAATTAACATTTCATATTATATCTAACGCTGTTGTAAAGCGGTTCTTGAGTGGAGGCCACGTCTCGGCAAACGTAGTGTAGGACGCCCCCCTGATAGATGGACCGATGACCTCAAGAAGGTTGCTGGTGGTGGCTGGATGAGGGCCACGAAAGATCGTCTTTTGTGTTGTACCCTTGGGGAGGCCTACGTCCAGCAGTGGACTATTACAGGCTGATTGATTGATTATATCTAACAATGTCACTCCTTTTCCCAGAAATGAGTGGCAGGAGTGCCTAGCTCTTGTGATGGGCAGCCTGCCTGACCTCACGGAGAGGTCCCGCCCGGCACCTCGCATCGCCGTGAGGACCACTTCCGACCCTCAAAGGAACCGAATACAGCTTCTACCTCAGGTAAAGTCAAAGTCCAAAGTTTTTATTCAACAGTATAGTATATTCGCATTAAGAAAATAGTGACGTCATCATGTTCCCGCAATTTGACCAATGAGACGTGACAACGGTTGTCTGCGATTGGTCAATGTGACTTAGTTTACTATTAACTAACGTCTAATTGGTCAGTTTACGCTCTGAATAGCATGACGTCACTATTTACTTAACGCGAATAGCCTATAGCGATGCGCTCCGACTTCGCACGGGAATAAAATATATAGCCTACTATTTAATGGATGTTATTATGCATATAAACCTCCCTATTGAATCACTCTATCCATTAAAAAAAACCGCATCAAAATCGGTTGCGTAGTTTCAAAGATTTAAGCATACAAAGGGACATAGGGACAGAAAAAGCGACTTTGTTTTATACTATGTAGTGATAAGTAAAAGTACAGTACATTCATTGAAAGTCAAATTAGAATTGAAATTCTACCGTTTACCGTAAGCATACACACTCGGTCAATATAGTATAAGAGTAACTTTAGTTGGACTAAGTTGATATAATGTGAATGATAGTGGCTAAACGGGAAAACATCGTGAAGAATGCCTAATCCAAGGGATAGACAATAACGAATGGCTATTTAGTGCAATACAGTTCACTACCCATCACCTTGGGTGCTGTCTATCTAGTGATTCACGGGCTTTAATTGGCTCATACCTAATATGCCTTCGAAATTTCGGAAATGGGCACTCAAGTCTCTGACTATCTTGCCACAATAAAATAGGGAGTGTGTATACACAAGTCGTGAGCGTATGTATAGTTAGCGCTAAAACTGCAGTCCCAGTGACTTTTTATAAGGTTTAAGTTTATAAGAACAAAGGACAATATTTTATAGTTTAAAACTGGCGCCACTATGCATTGTCATGGCCACTATACGTTCGCGTGCTTCGAAATGTAAAGTTATAAAAATAATAATAATACTTATAAAAAGTTACTGGGACTGCACTTTTAGCATTCACTATACATATTATATCTTTATTTATCTTGTGCAACATGCCTGAAAGTTTGATTCATGCAGTAACGGTGTGTGAGGGAGATATTGAACGTATTGTGTACATGTAATAAGATTAATGGGCCCATGTATTATGGGTAGCCAGTTGGTTTCTCAATCTGCACGTACCTATGGCTATTCATAGGGCTGTGCTGGTTTAACTTTGACTTATGGTAGCGAAAGTTGGGTATAGCAAAAGAAGCAAGAAAGTAGAAGTAATGCCAATCAATGCAAAGCGTATGTAATAGTGGATATAGTGTATAACACCTATACATACATACACATAACGCCCTGTAGAGGGCAGAGATCACGGATCCCCGTTTGTCCCGATCCTGGCAGACCACTTTCGCTTCATTCACATTCGTACATCTTCTTATACACACTCGGCGGTAATAGGTACTTCTATTGCCACCGTAATTAAATATGGCTTGTATCTGACTTTCGTATGTCGTATTAGGTACCCCTACGTAACCGCCCTTACACTAAAACTTTATTTATTGAATTGACTCTTTTTTAGTTTAGTCTATGTGTTTGAAATGAATGATATCTTTCTTTATATATTAAAACTTTTATCAAATATTCAACACGAGATAGTATTCTTAAATAAATATAGGGTCAAGGTGATAGAGATATCGATACATATAGGTATTTTAAAAGTCTAACTACGTCAATAATAGTGCTTAAGTTAATAAACTAAAGACCTTCGAGAAAAACGATATTATCAATTTTTATTCATAAGATAAAAGCAGTTTTTTTATGTTGAATGATATGAATATTTTAACTTCTAAAATAGACATTTTAAATATTTCTATGAGTTGCTATTTGAAACGAAAACAATACATATAGACATAATAAACACTCACTTGTTGACACACTCCCTTTTTTCCAGGAAAATAATTGAAAAATCGTCAAAAATACTGAAATGTACACCAAAATATAGCCAAACGCACAGCAAAGGTTAGGTTTGGATAGGGACTGTATTATTATGGTGTACAATTCAGTATTTTAGGAGTGCATTTTCGTATTATCTGATGTTCCTTTAAACACTACCCTTTACTTATTGTAGCCCATCTCTGAAATTTCGAAGCCATGTTAGGTATGGCTTACTCGAATCCCACGTTTCATAAAATAGAAAGCACCCAACGTTAAAAACAAAAAAGTATCACCGAATATAGGCACTGACTATTACCTATCCCGAGGGATGGGTAGATTTCCTCACGATGTTTTCCCTCATCGTAAGCGACGGTAAATGATGTACGTAAATTAAAAATTGCGAAGGTATTAATTCTATGACCACCTTGGACCCACGTGTTGACCAAAAAGTCAATACTCAATGTGACAGGTGGTAAACCATGTCGCCATTTACAAGCACTAAATATTAACTGTCCGGGGAACAGGTAGGTTTCCTCACGATGTTTTCCCTCACCGTAGTATTCGACGCATTTCATTATTTATTATGACAATTAAAAATTCCCAAAAACATTTGTTTCGACACAGTAAAACTGTTATAGTGAACTTATATAAATTTAACGAATAGAAGCGATAGACACGACTGTATCGCTCAACAATAATTTAGAAAACCATTAATTGCTTGTCTTGTATGGGACGTCAAAAGAAAGCTAACTAACTGCCAGTCATCCCGGCATATAGTAAGAAGCAAATAACGGACTAGGGGTAGATAAAATCTATGGCAACATATTACCAATGTGCCATATGACATCACAATTCTAATATTTATGCTAAACGTTGAACTGGGACATGTTATGTATATCTCCAGCGTTCTTTCAACCCCAAAAGGGATTAAAGGATGTGAATGACGTAATGTATATATATTTTTTGCGTTTCAAGACGTACTGGTTAAAAAACCATCTAGTATCGATATATCAATCAACCTTTGACGACCTCCGTTAACCACCTGAACGCTAATCGTGAGGTGGAGGCAGAGTTAAGATGTACGCTTTTCTTCTGCTTTTCAGTCTGGTTGTTGATTATATACAGGGTGGCGCATTCAAAACGGTCAGTATGGGGAAGTCTGAAACTATAAGAGATACGAAGATTTGTTCTTAGGAACCATGCCACCGATTTTGATAAAAAGAAAAACTGCATTCATACTTTCTTTGAAAAAACAACTGTATCCAGTACGGGAATCGAACCTGGTAGCTTTGAAAAAAATAAATTGGCTCTTTTTACTTTTTCTTTTTAAATATCGATTGTGTAAGTCTTAAGCTGTAAATGTCTCTATGAAACATGGTGTCGAAAATGAATAAAATGCATTGTTTCGACATACTTTAGTTTATCATAGTAGTTTACATACACCGTAACAATATTCAACAGACATGTAAAATTGTCACTATTGCTGTTTGTAGTTTTGTACTTCCCTACTTGTTTACATACACCATATCATGTGGCATTAGCATTGCGTTAAACCTCTAAGGAGGTTTTTGTTATCTACAATAATCAAAAAACTAACAATCTATTGAAAGTCCACTTAAAGTGACGTGTTAAACCATATTAGAAATTTTCTTGTGGGATTACGTTTAGGATGAATTTTACAAAATAAGCTATGACACCATTGAAGACCTAAAAGTTGCAATAAAGTCAATTGTAACGCAAATTCACCACATGAAAATATAAAATTCAATAGTAAGATCGTTACCTAAACGTGTTGAATATTGTATTGAAAAACAACGGTTGGTCACTTAGAAAAACCTACTATGATAAACTAAAGTATGCCAAAACAATGCATTTTATTCATTTTCGACACCATGTTTCATAGAGACTTATACTATATATGCATTTATCTATACATAATAAGCATATATTTCTTAAACATGCGTTGACTTAACCCTTAACACAAGTCTTAAATCAACTTACCAAGGCTTGTTCAATTGGTGTAATAGTGTCCCAAATATCATTACAATAATCTTCTATCCACAGTTACCAGTAAGTACAATATGCAAGAAAGAATGGCCCTGGAAGAAGCCTCACCAACGAGGTGGAGGACCAAAGAGGCGGGACTCCGCAACCTCGTCCGTCGGCGCTGCATCAGTGAGACGTCTCATCAACCGACCTCCTCAAAAGATCCCCTCAGTCGCTGTACAACGATTCGCCCTCCTCTGTTCTTCTAGCGCTTTAAGTGCTACAGCCTTACTACCTTTCACCGCCTTCGTAGGAGCCGAAGCAGGCGCCTTAGCCTTGTCCCTAATGTATGGAATCGCTGCCATATTTGCGCCTCTCTCACCGTTAGTGTTACAGAAAACTGGCAGTAGAATTGTTGTTAGTTTGTCCCACGCGATGATTTGTGTTCTATTAACGGCGCATACGGTTGAAACTCCCTTGCCAGTGTTGTATACGCTTTACGGTGTATCTGGGATGACTTTATCGCCCCTTTCGTTGGCTTTGGCTGGATCTGCTACGTCTTTGTCTCAGGCAGCAGGCGATGAGTGCAGGAGGAAGATAGCTTTAAGAAGAGCGTTAAGGGCTTTGAGGGCTGCTCAGGATTTAGGTTTAGTTCTAGGGTCCCTGTTAATGGGGTTAGCGTTAGTCGTCTGGCCAGATGAGTACAGTCAATTGTTGCCGACTGAGCTGCCGAGCAATCTTTCGATGGGCTGGCCACCGTCTGAAGACTTCTTCTCGGATGATGATTATGAGGTTAGTGAGCTATATTATACATACATACATACACATCACGCCTGATTCCCTGTAGAGGGGTAGGCAGAGATCACGGATCCCCATTTGTCCCGATCCTGACAGACCACTTTCGCTTCATTGACATTCATACATCTTCTCATACACTCTGGGCGGTTATAGGTACACCTAACGTCACCTTTTATCAATATATTATAAGTGCTTTTAATGTCGATGTTCCATTATGGAACGTAAATCAATTAGTCTATACTAGTCCACTGCTGGACGTGAGCCTCCCCAAAGGTACGTCACAAAACACGATCATTCTTGGCCCTCATCCAGCCACTACCAGCGACTTTCTTGAGGTCATCAGTCCACTTGGCAGGGAAGCGTCCTACACTACGTTATTGGAACGTAATAGAATGCTAATTAAGTGACTTTTAAGTAAGCATGTAGTAGGAAGTACCTCAAGGACTAAATAGGCCATACAAATGCTATCTAACGCTTAATATCAACGCTAAAGTGATGTAAATAAATGTGTCGGATTGTTTTTATGTATAGCTTAAGAGAAAAGGTGGCAGTGAACCGAAAGCGATAAAATGAAAGTCGTAATATCTCATTTAACCAATTAATAAATACCCTGATAATTTCATATAACTTAATTGATCCAAATAAAGATAAATTTAATCTACATAAATGTGCGATAAGCGTTCGCTATATACAAACACAGCCATTTAATAGTATCAATATGGAATATAATCTATATAGATACACGCCTTTTCTTCTCTTTCGGAATAGACAGACAAGAAATATATCTCCAAGAGATACACTTATATATTTAGACGTATGTTACCTACTCTGCATACGTACTATTCTATGTACGTTAACTTTTGACGCATTCAAATATGTCTTTAAAACAGAAGAACATGCATGAGAAGGTCGATGGGTGACGCAAAATAAATTTGACACGATCGATCAAGGTGGTGATCAATTATGGATACTTATCCTCTTACGGAAGTAGAAGTGCATGGATATACATACATATATTCACACCTCAGACTATCGATCATCACCTGAAACGATCCTGACAAATCTCCCTAGCTTCACTTACACCAATTAACCTTCTCATGTGTATGCATAAATACAAAATCTGTAACTAACGAACACCTCATTGAATTTCCAGGAACAGACTTGCGGATCCGCGGGTTGTCCTGACAACCAGTCCTTACCAATATCCGCACTAAGTAAAGAGGGAAGAACCATATTGCTCTTAGTATGGGCAACTCTAGCCTTCATTTCCATCAGTCTGGGTGTCTTTGGGACTACGTCTACAGCATCACCTCCGCCTGACTCTAAGTCCTTGATAAAAGACTACAGGACTTTGCTTAGTATACCCATGGGACTGTTCATCGGATTGCAACAGGGTTTTATATATACTTCTTATGTTAAGGTGAGTACCAAAATTATTATGTTTCGAATGACGTTTCTAAGTTTTCAAAATGGTGACTTATTTCGGCAATAGGATTAGCTATATCAGATAAATGTTTTACTTTCAATAAATGTCATATAGACCAAAAAACAAACACGTTCACGACCATTAAACCTTGCGAGGTAGTCAGAGGTTCAGGTTTCCATCTCCGCAATTACGAAGGTAGTAATTCCATGGCCACCTCAAACCCACGTGATGACTAGATAGTATGTACTCAATGTGACAGAGGAACTGGTAGGTTTCCTCACGATGTTTTCGTAAAATTAGTTTTTGTTAGAACGAAAATGTAAATAAGAATTCATAAAACTTCATTTCCATTGGTACATGCTTAAACGTACAATACAAAGTCAAGCCGCAAACAACTGAGCTACGTCGAATTACAATGTAATGTCAGACACTTGTTACTTTATATTGAATAAACACATATTTGACTTCGACTTTACATAATATTAGTATTATAAAGTGTTATTTGTCAAGCGACCGACATGTAATCAAGGAAAATTGTTTAATAATGCAACTTAATTGTTGTTCAAACATATACATACCAACATGGTGTTTGTATTACCTTAGAATGTTTCCTTGAGCATGATATGAATGGTTCAAAACAATTTATTTTAGGCAGAATAAAAGTCACAATCTTTATTTCATAATTCAAGTAATTTTTATTCAATATAAGTACAGTAATAATACATTTAATTAATTATTTTAATTTGAAAACCTCCGTGGCGCGATTGGTTGAACACTTGAATGCTAATCGTAAGGTTCCGGGTTTGATTGATGGAGGCTGAGTTAAGAACTACGTTTTTCTGGTTGTAGATTATATATGTATTTGTTAAATATGCGTTGACTAGTACCCTTAACACAAGTTTTAAACAACTTACCAAGGGGCTAGTTCAATGGGAGTAATAGTGTCCTAAATATTATTATTATTAATTGCACGCCAAGATATATTAATGAGTGGCACTGGTTGTCTTGTAAATAATAGAAGGACTCGCTGTATATCTATGGGAATATTCCATAAGTTGAGAACACAATAGACAATAATGTTTACCCCAAAAACTCAGCTGTTCGTTCCCATATTTATTTGAGATACCTTTTGTAGTCCAGTGAAATGGCCTTTCCTGTTTTGGATATCTTATATACACCCGCTTTTAATACCATTTTCAAAGAAACAATAGATCACTTGCAAATATCAAATAACATGCAAAACCCCTATATTCATGTGCCTTATAATATTGTCATTGTCAATTTTAGAATCCGGCGCGTGATGACATTTAAAATAAAATATTGAAAACGTGTCAACACAGAATACTCCATTTACCCTTAGTCGCCTCCTACTACAAGCCGGCTAGAGCAACATCAAGTTACCATTCTCTTTATGTCATGGGCAAGAAAGACTAAATAATACTAATTTGCATTATAAAAAAAAATTCTTTACCGTAGTAGTACATTCACACCCTAGACTAGCACAACATAATAATTTTTGAGGACGTCCCTGGCGCGATCAGTTAACCACTCAAATGCTAACCGTGAGTTCTCGGCTTGGATTCCTCGTGGAGGCAGAGTCAAGAATACCATTTTTCAGCTGCTTTCCAGTCTGGTGCTTGATTATTACATACTATTTATGTATTTACAACAGGTATATAATTCGAAAATATACGTTTACTACTACCCTAAACGCAAGTCTTTAAAGAACTTTAGAAGGGGCAAATTCAATTAGTGTCATAGTATCCAACAATATACATTTAATTTCTACGGCTGTAGCCCAGTGACTACGGCTGTAGCCCAGTGGGTAAGACCTCGGACTTCTGATGAGAAAGGTCCTAGGTTCGAATCCCGACTCTGGCATGTACCAATGAATGAAATTGAAATGTGTTTTTCATTTACGTACATAATTTACAGTCGCTAACGGTGAGGGAAAACATCGTGAGGAAACCTGCCTATCCCTCAGGATAGGTAATAGTCAGTGCCTATATACGGTGATACGGTTCACTACTATCACGTTGGGTGCTGTCTACCTAGTGATACGCGGGCTTCTAATGACCCATACCTAACATGTCTTCGAAATTTCGGAGATGGGCATTCAAGCCTCTGACTACCCCGCCATAATAAAAAAAGGGAGTGTGTATACACAAGTTGTGAAGCGTATGTATGTATTTAATTTATCTTTCCAAAACTCCCCATTTCCCGCAGTGGTACGGCGTCTGCGTTGGCGGCTGGACTTGTGCCTGGCGAGCCTTACTCGGCGCTGGGATCCTGCAAACCGTCGCCGCAGCCACCCTCAGCATGGCAGCAGCCAGGGGTAGGAGACGGGCCTTGGCTGCTGGTGGGGCGGCGGCCCATGCCTCGCTGATGCTGGCACTGGTGCGGTGGAGGGCTGCCAAGACTGACATGGCCCTCCCTGCTGTTGCGGCGGCTGCGTGGGGTGCCTGTGCTTCCTTGTGGGATGTTTTGCAGGTATTCGTTTACTTACAATACAAGTAGGACTATCAAGAAATATTACTGTTATTCGACGGTTGGTTGGTTTTAGTAGAGACAGAATATAAGAGTGTAACGCTGGTACTATCTGGTATACTGAAACGGCGGAATATTTTTCTAAGCTAGTCTGGAACACTGATAAAATGTATAAGTCTTCTTCCACACGTTTTGTAAAAAAGGCTTCCTTTGATCATTTGGACCGTAGTAGCCTGCAATAGCAATGATATACTAAAAGTGACAAACTTATAGTTTTAAGAGATTCGCGATTTATAGTCATGATTAATAATTAACGGGACTTACCGCGTAAGTTTTTATATAATAAAATTACCTTTATTAACCCGACGTTTCGGCTACGTTGCAGTAGTCATGGTCACGGGAAGTCTGCCCTTAATCTTAATCATGAGTGACAAACTTATTACACCGTAGGCATTTTCATACAAAAACCTAATGATGACGGGCACACTCTTCCAGATGGGCGTCTGCATAGGCAGTCCAGGATGGCGTGGCCCCTGGTCCATAATGCTGTCAGCGAGGTATATGGGGCTGGCTCTCTCGTGTGCTGCGAGGCACTTCCTCTGCGCCAAGACGCAGCTCACTACCCTGGCTGTGGCTCTGGCACTGGCCCTGGCTTCCCACCTGACTCTGGAGATCAGGATAAGAAGGGCTGAACCTAATAGGCATAGGTAATAGTTTAGTCCATGTTCAGTTTTAAGGTGCATCTACTCGTATATATCGACGTAGCTCAGTTGTTTGGGCTTGGCTCTGTATCATTGGGTACAGGGTTCAAATCCCGCTTGAGCATGTACCAATGGACGAGAAGTTGAATGAATGTCTATGTACATTTTCGTAATAAAAACACATTTACGAAATGCATCGAATTATACGGTGAGGGAAAACATCGTGAGGAAACCTACCTGTTCGTCGAACAGGTAATAGTTAGTGCTTGTAAATGGCGAAATGGCTGACCACCTGTCACATTGAGCCCTGACAATATGTGAGAAGGGGAGGTGTCCATAAAATTGCCAACGTGATCGTGAAATTATTAGTCGTAGCAGCGTTTGTCTTTTTATTTAATAATAGTCTATGTACGAAATTAAGCTATATAACTTATAAAACATCTCTTCTAAGGCCAAGGAGAAACATCCAAAACCCACCTATTTGACTGCCCATCATAAATCAGCTCCTACCTCTCACATAATACATAGAAACTTCTATTGCCTTCCAAAATATAATGTCTGAGAGGTAAATATAATTATTGCAGGTCCTAGCGAAGGCAGACGGCGACTCAGCTGGTCGCCTTGACGCACGTCGCCACTGACGAAGCTCAGCCCCACACTGTTGGGGAAAGCTCCATAGTACATGTCATCACTTAGCAAGACTCTTCAGGCAACACCATACTTGTGTCGTGACGAACCAGTCGAAGAATGCGTTGCGACACGACACGAAATGCGAATGTGTCCCTAGACATTTACATTGTATACCTGATAACTTTTTGGCTTATCATGACATGTAACAATGTTTTCGCCTTGACAGTGTAACTATTAAGGCAATTATAAAGTGGACCGCAACAGCATAGAAATCACTATGTAACTGCAGTTATTTAATTTACCTTTTCACTGCATGGTATTAGTTTTGAGTCCTCTAATTCTTTTTTGTATATTTGTGCAGTGAATAAAGTTGTTTCTTCTTTTCTTTTATGTTGGATCAATGATTCATCAAGACATGAAGACTAAAATAATACGTTTTTTACGTTTACTTTTAGTTTTCGTTTCAGTTTTATGATTTAATTAGGTAAAAAGAAATTGTCTATACTTACATAGTCATTGTAAGCTATTTGAGTCTTAATTAGGTGGGTAACCTACCTTGAGTCACAAATCTAATTAAATTTAAATAATTTATATAAAGTTAAATTCCTTTATACTTACATGTTATTCTCTATGAGAGCTCAATCAATTATTTACTACAATGATAATAAGATGCATTGTATGTAACATTTAATTTACTTTGAAGTGTTATAAAAAAAATCGTGACAGTAAATAAAAAGTTCTATGAATAATAAACCTTACTATGATGACCCAAAAGTATATTCGTGTTAAAAAACTGTTGAATTCTCCGAGTCGAAATGTGTGTTTTGGGATGAGGCTTAAAATTAAAAAAAGAATTATAGTTTTAAGAGATTCGCGATTTATACTCATGATTAATAACTAACGGGGCTTATCGTCGAAGTTTTTATATATAAAGTTGTCTTTATTAACCCGACGTTTCGGCTATATTGCAGCAGCCTTAATCAAGGGCAGACTTTATTATATAAAAACTCGCGCGATAAGTCCCGTTAGTTATTAATCATGAAAAAGGAAGCCCAAGAATTGTAAGCTCTAAGTCTCTTTAGTTAAGTCTTATTATTAATCCAACTTGAGATAATGTGTTCACTGACTGTATTAGCAAATTTTCGTCATATTTATATCAATTATCGTTCACCAACTTTCGAGAATTTCACTTCTAAAATGGATGCTCCTTTGTAAGTCAATCTATGAATTTATTGTGGTTTGTGAATACGAAACAGTAGGAATAAAAAGACTATGTGAACTTTAAAATTAAATTCGTTACACAATACCTGTCTTTTATTAGAACAAAAAAACAATATACAATTTTACAACATCTAGACGATTTAAACATTATTGCCATAATTATCAGTCACAGCTCAGATTATTTAATTCTATGTTCAAAGTGTATCAAGAAGATATAAATGAAATGATTTGACTCGTGTTATTATGTGCATGTCGTAAAAGACTCCGAGGCATTAAATGACGCGAATTTAATATATGCCATAATAAATATATTATATTACAACCTTTTACACACAATGTTGCCACAAACAAACTTTATGAAACAGATAAATAAGAATAAAATTTATTTATAGATGAACCTGCCACTAATATCCCATATAAAAATGGACATGCCATCACATCACTCGATAGTTAGGGGCAATCTAGGACATATTAGGTCACCGAAGTTTCTTGTTTACCGAAAGAGATAGAAAAGTGTGAGTGTTGTTATAGTTGAGCCAATGTATTAGGCCCGATTTGACTGTCAACGAACCATATAATCCAGCTGTAGGAAATATTATGATTGGAATAGTCGCAACAGTTGCTAGATGACGACGCCTTAAATTGATCGGGTTATATTTGAAGTGATGTACTCCAAATGAAAAATGACCATTTAATTGTCTTAATAATAAATAAATTATACATAATGATAATGTTATATAAATAGTTTCTTAAAATAATATTCTTAGTTCAAAATAAATTCAACAATAGTTACAAAAACAACAATCGTTAGTAATTGAATGTAATATGGCACATCTCTATATCAACTGTCAAATCGAGCATATTAAAATGGCGCCATTATAAATGTAGTAACACAACTAAATTTTGCCAAAACTTTCGATGAAATTAAGCCGTGGAACATGTTTTCGATGGTTGAGTTCCTTTTGGCTCATAAAACATTTTTCCAGTGAGTATTCTACGAACAATTTCTTTGAACAAAAGTTTCTTCTCTTTCTTGATTTTGGCGAGAAATCCTCTGTTTTCATTGGCCCTCCTTGATAGATATGGTAACACTTCGTTCACGGGTCCGTATGGCACGTATTTATATGCTGAGTAGCCAGCTTGACCTAAAATATTCAGTGTGAAGATTAATTATTTGCTAGGTCTGCCATTTGAATAGCATATAAAATTAACTGACAGTTATGTATTTAAACTGACATTTCAGAAAAAGTGACTACGAGAGTACAGCGGCGATAACTATCAAAATCGGCATTTTTAAGTCGAAATACGAATTTTTTTGCCACCGATAGTGAAACTTGACACTTTTGCTAGTCCTCTAACAACTTCACATCAATATGAAGTGATATTAAACTACATTTTGGTAATAGTATTAGTGGACTTGGGCCTCAGGTAGACATATTTTTGTGAATTTAGCTAGATATCACAACCACCACACCTTATTTTAAGCTATATCTTCATTTAAATCCCCGAAATTCTGTAGATTGTAAAGATTTAACGAGAGCACTTATGAACTACCTAATTATACTCGTATAACTTCATATTCTTGCCATCAGAACCCTGATAATTGGTTAAACGTAACCAGGTATATAGTGTCACAGAGATTTATCTTCCCAAAACAAACCTATTTATTATGTATTTACCTTCGTGCCTTCGAAATTTCGACGATAGGCGCTCAACCTTTTCCTACCCCGCCACAATAAAAACGGGAGTATGTATACAAGTCGTAAAGCGTATGTTAAGAATATTATGATGTATGTGATTATAGATAACCAAATTAGACCATCTTACCCAGTGGAAACGTGATATGGTCACTCATGCCCAGGAGTTGTCCAAAACTGACCACCCGCCTGTCCTTCTCGATGCTATGGTGCTTTATCTGCTTGATGGCGTAGCGAATAGTGTCCTCGTTATGGGTGGCTACCATCACTACCACCTTGTCACCTTTCTGCAATAGTCAACGTAGCTCATGTTTTGTTTTTTTTTTTCATTTTCTTTGGACATGTTATGCGGATGAATGATAGCAGATTGACAAAAGGAATATATATGAGTGAAGTGGAAGGGCGGTTACGTAGGGGCCGGCCTAATAAGACATATAACAGTCAGATAGACGCTATATTGAAAAAAGGTGACGTTAGGAGTACCTATAACCGCCGAGAGTGTATGAGAGGATGTATGAATGTCAATGAAGTGAGAGAAAGTGGTTTGTCAGGATCGGGACAAATGGGGATCCGTGATCTCTACCTACCCCTCTACAGGGAATCAGGCGTGATGTGTATGTATGTATTGATGTATGTCAACGTAGCTCAGCCTATAGGCCTTACTCGCTAGGGGCTGGAATCTATATCAGTGGGTAAGGGTTCGAACCCCGTAGCATCAGCCAACTCAGTCAGTTTTCTAATATATTGCGAAATGCACCGTCTGCTATGGTGAGGGAAAACAGCCTGGGATTCTCCGTACAAGTAATTAATATCAGTGCTGGTAAATGGTGACATGGTTTACCACCTGTCTGATTGAGTACGGACTAACTTGCTTAACCTTTAAGTTCCATCTTCGGCAACATGACTCTTATTTTAATACTAATATTGCCAGAAGGATTCCGATGTATGTATGTATTGAGGAGACATTTAGTCCTGTGCTGGAACGTAAAAGAATGCTAACTACTTACCGTTTCCTGGCATGTCGTAGACAACTATGGAACTAGACTAATTTATTGGTCGACGGGCTAGCAAACTGTCTTCAACGTTACATTATGACATCGCAACCCCAAATTCATGCTAAAAATTATCCAGGAGATATTATCGTCTCTCCGACGTTTTCTTAACCCGAAAGGGATTTAAAGACGTGAATGTATATGTATATATACAGGGTGGCGCATTCAAAACGGTCAGTATGGGAAAGTCTGAAACTATAAGAGATACGAAGATTTGTTCTTAGGAACCATGTCACCGATTTTGATAAAAAGAAAAACTGCATTCATACTTTCTTTGAAAAAACAACTGTATCCAGTACGGGAATCGAACCCGATTGCATTGAAAAAATAAATTGGCCCTTTTCACTTTTTCTTTTTAAATATCGATTGTGTAGGTCTTAAGCTGTAATTGTCTCTATGAAACATGGTGTCGAAAATAAATAAAATGCAATGTTTTGGCATACTTTAGTTTATCATAGTAGGTTTTCTAAGTGACCACCGTTGTTTTCAATACAATATTCAACACGTTTAGGTAACGATCTTACTATTGAATTTTGTATTTTCATGTGGTGAATTTGCGTTACAATTGACTTTAATGCTACTTTCAGGTCTTCAATGGTGTCATAGCTTGTTTTGTAAAATTCATCTTTAACATAATCCCACAAGAAATTTTCTAATATGGTATAACACGTCACTTTAAGTGGACTTTTCAATAGATTGTTAGTTTTTGAGTACAGTAGATAACAAAATCTCCTTAAAGGATTAATGCAATGCTAATGCCACATGATATGGTGTATGTAACAAAGGGAAGTACAAAACTACAAACAGCCATAGAGACAATTTTACATGTCTGAACTTGTTGAATATTGTAACGGTGTATGTGAACTATGATAAACTAAAGTATGCCAAAATAATGCATTTTATTCATTTTCGACACCATGTTTCATAGAGACAATTACAGCTTAAGACCTACACAATCGATATTTAAAAAGAAAAAGTGAAAAGGGCCAATTTATTTTTTCAATGCAACCGGGTTCGATTCCCGTACTGGATACAGTTGTTTTTTCAAAGAAAGTATGAATGCAGTTTTTCTTTTTATCAAAATCGGTGACATGGTTCCTAAGAACAAATCTTTGTATCTCTTATAGTTTAAGACTTTCCCATACTGACCGGTTTGAATGCGCCACCCTGTATATATATATATATATATAGTATATATTTCTTAAATTTGCGTTGACTAGTATCCTCAACATAAGTCTTAAAAGTATTTAGCAAGGGGCTAGTTCAATTGGTGTAATAATGTCCAAATATTATTATAAAACTTATATTCCATTACTTATTTGATGTAGTATTGAGGCAATTAGAACATTCACCTCAATCCTTGTCAGTACCTCGTCGAGACACTTGTAATAGCTCTCAGTGGTGGCCTCCACGCTTGGACACGTGGGGTCTTGGTACCCCATAGTCTTAGCTCGTTCTCGTTCCTTAAAATGGTCAATTAATATGCTTAGATCATATGTGTATACGTTATAGGCAATGTGTTTAATGAGCCATTGTATAAATTGCCAAAAACGATTAGGCAAAAGACAAACAAATACAAACGCGTTCACTACCATTAACCTTCGCGGGGTAGTCAGTGGTTCAGGTGTCCATCTCCGCAATTGCGAAGTTAGTAATTCTATGGACACCTCGAACCCACGTGTTGATCAGATAGTCAGTACTCAAAGTGACAGGTGGTAAGCCATATCGCGATTTACAAGCACTAATTATTACCTGTTCGGGGAACAGGTAGGTTTCCTCACGATGTTTTCCCTCACCGTAGTATTCGACGCATTTCGTAAATGTATTTTTATTACGAAATTCTACATAGAAATTCATTAAGCTTCATTTCCATTGGTACATGCTCAAGCGGGATTTGAACCCTGTTCCCTCTGATACAGAACCAAGCCTTAAACAACTGAGCTACGTCGAATTAATATTTTCAACATGAATGCTAGTACTAAATAAGGACGTTCCGTCCCCACTTTCTGTTTACGGTAATATATACTTATGTAAGTAAGGACTAGTAGACTACGATAAGTAAAGTAAAGACTAAGAATAAGTTAGTACACTGGCAGCATTCCTCACTTTTTTATCCCGCTAGGGGCGCTAGTGAGAATATAGACCTGTCAAGAGTCAATTTCTAATCAGTTTCTAATAATCTATTTGCTTATCAATAGTTCAACGTTGTTTATGATAAAAATTTATTAAATAATTTAATAATTGTTATTAAATCATTGTTTTAACGTATGTTTAATAAAATTATTTAACAAATAGATGTTTGTTTACATTATGAAAACCGACCGGTTGGCATTTGACAGGTCTCCGTTGACTACAGCGCCACTAATTTGGAACTAAAACAATGTGGCCCTTATGTTAGGACATAAATTTATTTCAATGTAACGACTCACTTGTTCAATGTAGGCGCCTCGCACGATTTTGGCACCCCAATAGAACTGTTGACGCATCGCCTGTTCCAAGTCCGCCACGATCTCTGTGTACGTGTGTTTCAGGTAAGTCTGATACGTATTGAACACTAGAGGACTCTCCTGGAATAATGAGATACATCATTAATAAACGGATTATTTATTCCCGTCTCTATTTTTTTAGCTAGATGACAGAGTCTAGAATTCGAAATATATGGGGAATAGTTTTTATAATAATTAAGCGGCCGTAGCCCAGTGGGTAAGACCTCAGACTTAGTATGAGAAAGGTCCTAGGTTAGAATCCCAACTCTGGCATGTACCAATGAATGAAATTTAAATGTGTGATTTCATTTACGTACATAATTTTCAGTTGCTAACGGTAAGGGAAAATATCGTAAGGAAACCTGCCTATCCCTCAGGATAGGTAATAGTCAGTGCCTATATATGGCGATACGGTTCACTACCTATCACGTTGGGTGCTGTCTATCTAGTGATACGCGGGCTTCGAATGACCTATACCTAACATGCCTTCGAAATTTCGGAGATGGGCACTCAAGCCTCTGACTACCCCGCCATAATAAAAAAGGGAGTGTGTATACACAAGTCGTGAAGCGTATGTTTATGTTTTATGACTGTCCTGGAATAAAGAGATACATAATGAATACACAGATTGTATCGGTAGGGGCTTATGTGCAATTTTGCAACTTGCTTCGATGGTTTGGACATGTTATGCGGATGAATGATAGCAGATTGACAAAAGGAATATATATGAGTGAAGTGGAAGGGCGGTTACGTAGCGTACATATAACAGTCCGATAGACGCTATATTGAAAAAGGTGACGTTAGGAGTACCTTTAACCGCCGAGTGTGTATGAGAAGCTTTTATGAGTGTTAATGAAGCGAAAGTGGTCTGTCAGGATCGGGACAGATGGGGATCCGTGATCTCAGCCTACCCCTCTACAGGGAATCAGGTGTGATGTGTATGTATGTGTGTATATATTCACAATTTCACAGGAGAGTGATTAAAAATTATAAAAAGTCGAAAAAACTAATTTTAAACATCTAATTTAATTTATAAATATACATATATCCACGCCTCTACGTCTACGTATTAAAGGGACAGACAGACTATCGTTCGCCACCTGGAACGATGACAAATCTATCTTGCTTCACTCACACCCATTAACATTCTCATACACTCTTCTATTCATCACACTACGTACACCTTTGAGAAGAAAGTTTCCAATTTGACCTGTATATCTACTTAAAAAACTCTACCTTCTGAAACAAAAACAATCGCATTCACGACCACTAACCCTTGCGGGGTAGTCAAAGGTTCAGGTTTCCATCTCCGCAATTGCGAAGGTAGTAATTCTATGGCCACCTCGAACCCACGAGTTAACCTGATAGTCAGTACTCAATGTGACAGGTGGTAAGCCATGTCGTTTCATTACCTGTTCGGGGAACAGGTAGGTTTCCTCACGATGTTTTCCCTCACCGTAGTATTAGACGCATTTCGAAAATGTATTTTATTACGAAAATGTACATAGAAATTCATTAAACTTCTTTCCATTGGTACATGCTCAAGTGGGATTTAAACTCTGTATCCTCGATACAGAGTCAAGCCCCAAACAACTAAGCTACGCCGAATTAGTATCTACTTTCTGCTTGTACCATATATCGCACCTTCGGGACCAAACTCGCACTTATGCAACAAACCTAATTTTACAGGAGAGCGATTTTTGACTCTAAAATTCTCTTACAATTACACGTAATGACAAAACATACTCCCCCGCCTCACCGCTCCATTTTTCAAAGGATTTTAAAACTTTTTGCTGTGTATATAAAATCGATTATCGCGGTTAATTCTGTATACTTAAGTCATTTTCGTAAAAAGTTGCACAAGTGCGAGTTTGGTCCCGAAGGTGCGATATTATGACAATCTACCTTATTATACTTCCGCATCAGCTCCATACAAATCCTGGAAATGGCTGGCTGGAAGTACGTCTGTTCCGCGTCAATCATCACCCTGACTTTAGCCCCGGCAGCCACCCCCATGATCTTGCTGGCCCTCTTCATCATATTCTTGAAGATCTCCTCCTCTTCCTGTGATAGCTGGGAGATGAGCCTCCTCATTTGGCCCGTCTCAGGGTCTGGCACGCGGAAGGTGTCTGACACGTTCAAGTTGTGATCCAGGATGTCAGACCACGGGAACAAGTGGATGATACTGGGAAGTGGAATTTATTGATAAAGTAATTTTTTTACATACATACGCGTTCACTACCATTAACCCTTGCAGAGGTTCAGGTGTCCATCTCTGCAATTGCGAAGGTAGTAATTCTATGGCCACCTCGAATACACGTGTTAACCAGATAATCAGTATTTAATGTGACAGGTGGTCAGCCAATATCTCTTAGTCCTCACAAATTTTATCCTTCCATGCATCAAGGTATTTTTTAAAAACCTCATATTTATGTTAAAAAAGAATAAAAATAAACTTAGAAATAAGAATGAAAAGGAATACACTTTATTCACTGCATATAACACAAACATTACATTGAAAAAAACTTTGATACAATGAAAAGGTGCTGCCTCAGTATACGATACAGCTAGGCTGCATCACCACTGGTCCTCCGGCAGCACCCGATTCGGACAAAAATACGTCACACCCGCTTCTCGAAACAAAAATACACAGTAAAATTCAATTACCTCCTCCGTGACGACCTCCGTGGCGCGATCGGTTAGACGCCTGAACGCTAAACGTGAGGTCCCGGGTTCGATTCCCGGTGGAGTCAGAGTTAAGAACTACGCTTTTCTACTGCTTTCCAGTCTGGTCGTTGATTATATGTACTATATATGTATTTATCTATACACAATATGTACATATTTCTTAAATATCCGTAGACTAGTACCCTTAACACAAGTCTTAAATGTACTTACCAAGGGGCTAGATCAATTGGTGTAATAATACATACATACATACATACACAGCACGCCTGATTCCCTGTAGAGGGGTAGGCAGAGATCACGGATCCCCAATTGTCCCGATCCTGACAGACCACTTTCACTTCATTGATATTCATACATCCTCTCATAAACTCTCGGCGGTTAAAGGTACTCATAACGTCACCTTTTATCAATTTAAATATATATATATTATATTCGTGGGTCATGGTGTAATAATGTCCAAATATTATTATTATTTATTTATTACCCTTCCGAGTCAGTCTCGATGTGGTCCATGAACATCTTCACATCTGGATCATTGCTCTTATCCCCGAAATACCTCTTCAGGTCTTCGAGGGTCTTGTGACGCGTGAGCACGTTGTCACCGTTCCCCCCAGCCAGTTGTTCCATGTACATCCGAGCTCGCATTATCACCGCCGACAGTTGTAACTGGTAAGGGTGATGGGTTAGTAACCTGGTACCTGTTTTCCTAATGGCCGCCTTCAATAATACTCTAAGGGCGATAGTGGAATATAATTCAAGTCATAAATTAGTCAATTTTAAAAGAGCTTAGGTGGACCGATGACCTCAAGAAGGTTGCTGGTGGTGGCTGGATGAGGGCCACGAAAGATCGTCTTTTGTGGCGTACCCTTGGGGAGGCCTACGTCCAGCAGTGGACTATTACAGACTGATTGATTGAAAAGAGGTTGAAGGATGTGACTTAATCGTGGGATGTGCACATGATGTATAGACGATAAACTTTTTACAAACAAAAAAAACAAACAAACGCATTCACGACCATTAACCCTTGCGGGGTAGTCAGAGGTTCAGGTGTCCATCTCCGCAATTGCGAAGGTAGTAATTCTATGGACACCTCGAACCCGCGTGTTAACCAGATAGTCAGTACTCAATGTGACAGGTGGTCAGCCATGTCGCCATTTACAAGCACTAACTATTACCTGTTCGGGGAACAGGTAGGTTTCCTCACGATGTTTTCCCTCACCGTATAATTCGATGCATTTCGTAAATGTGTTTTTATTACGAAAATGTACATAGAAATTCATTAAAATTCATTTCCATTGGTACATGCTCAAGCGGGATTTGAACCCTGTACCCACTGATACAGAGTCAAGCCCCAAACAACTGAGCTACGTCGAATTTATGCCCTAAATTATGCCCTGATAGAGTTAGGTGTCAATGAAAACGAATAGATTTGCGTCTTCATAAAGGAATATATTGGACGACGTGCTAGCAACCTGTGAAAATTATTAAAGGTCGTGAATGTATATAACAAGAGGTGAATAAGAGTGAGTATATGTATGTAGGTGCATAAATGCGAAATATCTGCTTCTCTACCCAGCATTTCACAGGATATGACTAAAGGATTATAAATTTTCGAAGGTTGTTTTGGCTGCATACTCACAAGGACTTGCGGTTTGCCCAATGCTGTCAATTTAAGAGCACAACACCCTGTGCTACCCGTCACATCTGTACAAAGAAGATATGCTTTAGATAACACCTAACATAACATACGCTTCACTGCTTATGTACATACACTCCTTTTTTATTGCGGCAGTCAGAGGCTTAAGACCTCATCTCTGAAATTTCAAAGGCATCTTAAGTCCCTCGTTTAACTAGATAGACATCACCCAACGTGATAGGTAGTGAACCGTATCGATAATGAGCAATAAAACTTACCTTCCTATAACCGTTGAATAAATTTGCGGATGTAAGATGTCGCACGAAATGTAACGTTATTTTTCCCAGAATGTCGAAAAATGTGAGTATAAGTTCGCTATTTTTGGGTACTAGAACTGAAGCAATAAGGGATAGCAAACATAACTGAAACTCTTTTATTATCTTAACAGACTGAAAAAGCCAGATTTCCTCACTATGTATTCCTTCACTGCAATCAACAGCCCATGAAAAATCTAGACGATCATCCATCCAGATCCTTCCACGCCAGCGTTGCTTAACTTCGATAATCTAGCGAGAACCGTTGTATCAACGCGGCTACGGCCCTATGTATAATGCAAATTCTTCAACAGTCATTCAAAGTTCTCAAAACCAATATCTACCTTTTTTATTAATTATGTGAGACCGGGTCAAATCACGATGAATTTATAAAGATATGTGATTACCTTTATTTTGCCCGACGTTTCGACCCAGTTGCATAGGCGGTGGTCGCGGGAAGACTCAGTATATATACTCACATAATTAATAAAATGAGTATAAATCGCGAGTGTTTAACAATATCTACCTCTCACTGCCTCTATACTCCGAATGAAGGCTTCCGTATTCTTCTCGCAGACCTCTTCGCTCTCGTAGAAAAAGGTTCTAGCTGAGACCACCTTGTAGCGTCTGTCACCCACTTTCTTGCCAACTTCGAACTGTTTCAACAGAGGGGCTTCAGGTGGCGCCTTTGATTCCAATGCCCTGTTATCATTTTGAACATATAAGAAACCTTTTGGCATTTAAATGTGGAAGGTCGAGGGTTAAGGGTAAAATTATACTGGCGCTGAGTCGAAAAGAAGCATCCATCCAAAACGAAACATAACAAACTCAACCTTATTTCTGTAATTTTCGGAATTGGCCCGTCTTCGCGTGGCAACTTTGGCATAGCTTCGGAGAACTCAAGCTCTCAAAAGTATGTTATTATGTGCATTATGCAGTGAAGATAAGGTTGAATTTGGATATTTTCAGTTTTTTATTCGATTGATGCTTCGCTTTGGCTCTATCCAATATAAATTGACCCTAAAATGGTTCTTAGCGACAAAGCCCATGTTATAACAGTTTTTAATCCTATCCAGAGTGATTATTAGAAGAGAAATCGTAATTTAAAGTTAACAAATAAACAACACTAAACTATCAGTTCTGTAAATCATTGCATTTTATATCATATATTTCTAAAATTAATGATCGACCATCCAACGAAGAGATAATTTCAAGAAACAACAAATTTTACTTAGTTACATAGCAAAGGCTTTCGTTGGAACCAGATTGTTATACCAGTGATTGAAATGATTGAAATATATACAATGCTATACTAGTGCTAGTTTGGGAAGTACAGAGAATGTTAACTAGTTGCTATTCTTCCCTATATGTCATAGGAAGCAACAAAGGGACAAGGGTTCAATGAAATATATTGGGCTATGACACCATAACCCTAACATTAACCCTAAACCGTGACTTAACTTATATATCTTTGAGGTACTGTCCACACGAAAGGTATTAGGACGTGATTATATATAAAGGTATTACGATATGTATTACTATAAAGTGCTTACTTTTGATCTTTGTTCTTAGCTTCATTCTCACTAAGATCTTCTTCAACGGAATAATCTAGAATTGATTTCACACCAAAAGCCGCCAAACTGGAAGATTAGCACTTTAATAATATAAGCACATATTCACGAACTAAACAACATACATGGAAACTCAGACTCTTCTTTACCTACACCTCTGTAATATATGTATGGAAGTACATACATACTCATATTTACGATCTAAATAACGGGGTACAACAAACAGTTTTTAAAGCCTTTGAGCATGAATAGCCTACTGTTGAAGAAAAAAGGTTAAATAGGTTCAGGAATATTGATATCTGCCAGATTATTCCTACTGCGCAAAAATACTGAAGTAACCTTATCCTAAAAATTATTTTAACTGACAAAGCTTAGTCACCCTGGCAAGATATATGACGTATTAGACATCCAATTTTTCAAGCGATAAATCGATATTCAATATACTGGCGTACAATGATATTGGCAGTCCCATATATATTGACCACGTATGCATTGGGCAGAAGATTTTTGTCAGTAAATGTAAACCATTGAAAACCAATATACAGCTGCTATATAGTGTTTTACCATTATCATAGCATTCTTAAAAAATTGAGGACGCATATCTGCTATATTAAAAGAAATATAGAAGAGGTTGATATATGTTTATTTTGACTATTAGCTCACCGTTCGACCACAGGTATGATGCCCTTCGGGTCCTCACCAGCCACGAACTGTCCATAGAAGGTGGCTTTCATTAGTTTTGCGAATCTTGATGGGCCCACCAATTTCTTAGTCCGGTTCATGAGCTGGTAACAGGTTAGTTATTGCTCTTATTGGTACAGTTGACACCAACATAAATATACTACGAGTAATATTAAGTTTCGTTACGTAAGTATTGATCAAAAAGGTAAATTCAGAGACAATAATACAAGAGATGAAACTACAAGAAATGTTAAGGTCTTAGAATTGACATGATAAAGTTAAATTATATCGTCCGCAATCGGCTATCTGTAGTCCTCTCCTAAACCAAGGCCTACCCGATGGTACGCCACAGGACTCGTTCAGTTGTGGTCCTCATTAAGACACTATCCTGTGAACTTCAGCACGGTTACCAATAAACTGTTATCATTCGAGAGCCTCGCGAAATAATCTTTATAAATCTTCAACGAATACTCTTCACTTGAGCTCCGATTAACAATTCATAAATTTAGCACCTCTGCGCTAAGGGAGGTCGAGAAAAGACCCATTTATTCCAGATAGCCAATCGTATTCCAACAAAATAAGGAGATGAAGCGAGAAGAGTAGAAACCTTGACTCACCATAGCATTGTTGTCCACTAACCAGTTGATGCTGCATAGTTGGTAGACCACAAGCGCCCGTACCAACTCGCTGGTGCGCTTGCTCTTGAACGCTTCTTTGGTGTTGTTAAACGAGGTGTCAATTTCGCCATAGCCTAAACTGCCTTTAGAACTCCAAACCCTAACATACTGCGGCGCAAACTTTAAAAGCGAAGTTCGTCTGTACATCTAGTTACATCAAACGACTCTTTAAGAACGCGTAATGGAATTTTTCTAACAAATATTTTCGGGGTCACAAAAAAATGGAAATATAAAGCCTATTTCGACGGTTTATGAAATTTGATTGATAGGGGCAGAGACAAAATGCTGTGGCTGTATGTGACTAGGTGTATTTGGCCTGGAATTTCCCAAAGAAAACACATCCTTTTTGTAATAAATTTTGAGATTTTGCTCTCAAATCGTTTCGATCCTAAATTGTGAGTTTTAATCGTAAGCGTATTGTATTGTGTATATTTTTGTGACTGTAAACAAACGCTTTTATTATAATTTACATTATACAAGCCCTTAAGTTTTGAAACTGGTCTGTCAGGATCGGGAAAAATGGGGATCCGTGATCTCTGCCTACTCCTCTACAGGGAATCAGGCGTGATGTGTATGTATGTAACATACAAATCACGTATGTATGTATCTACAAGCCCTGAAATTATAAGGCCTTTTTTAGTATAGATTGTGTGTTGTAGTGTGACATTTTTATTTTAGTATTAATATATTATGGCTATCCTCAGATTTTGCTAGTTTCTGAATAACAGAAATGAGATCAGTTTTTATAATCAACAGCCAGCACTATGCTCAAACCTTTGATCTTGTTTAGTACATTTCTGTATTAAAACCGTAACTTTGTGTATGTACAGGTAGTGAATACAATAAGGGTACAATGGAATACAATATGGGCTTAGAGAAGCTTTCAGTGACAATAGTCATATTGATAGAATTAAACACATTATCTGGGTTTTGCTTTATTTATTGACTACAGAAAATCTTTTTCAAAAAGAAATCACAAAATTGAATAATAATGTCTGACAAAATAAAATTGATTAAAAATAAATAAATAAAAACGCATCGATCGGTTCACTTTGTGCCAAGCACTAAAATAAAATGCAATGATTCTTATTTTACAAAATTAACTAATTAGCTAGGAACTAAAACCTGTTTTCTTTATTCCTCTTTGCTTTTAACAACATTATATTTATTTAAATGATGATGGACTTTGATTTTCAATAGATTCATTTTAAGATAATCAGTTTCAAATAGAATTAAAAATAACCACATTTACATGCCATTACTTAGATAAATATAACGCGTAAAAACCAAGCGATTATATTATAATTATTGAGCATATTTAACAAGGCATGGACAAGTGGCATAAATATTGGTATTCGAGCCAGAAAAATAAATATTTTTTCGGCAGTTTGATGTAGCTAAGGAAATAGAAGATATATTAGTTCAGTATCAAAAGAATTAAAATGATTTTACAAATTATCTGCTACTTATTTTTTAATAATGAACAATCATAAGTTTTACGTGCATCATTTTTAATTTAGATTGAACATCTTAAACAATAATACTTTAGCTGCATTTTTAGGTTTGCTATAAGATATATTTTATTATAGGCCAAGGAAATTGAAGGTGGCAGATAACCACTGTCCAAAACCAATAGAAAAAAAATGGCGGCATAAAAATAATGTAAAAGTTGGCAGTTGTGAAAAATCTTTGTAAAAAGAATACATGACTTTACAACAAAATACGGAATAAAATAAAGAATTCAAGTTATTAGCTGTTTGTATTGGCGCTTTGGCATATCATAGTAATGACATTAACCATGGCGCCATTTTGTTTGACAATAAAACTTAATAGTAAAATAATAAATAAATAATTCCATCAGCCTGAGAGACTAGTGAACAATTAATTCTAAATTCAATGCCATTAAACATTCCTAGACTAATATACATTATTTATAATAACTTTATTGTCTTAACAATAATGTAATCATTTTATGAATTTCACGGATGTCACTTCTACACCTCATTGTAATACACACAAAAGTAATATCATTATATCGATTCTATTGTTCAGCGAATCGAATAGGATTTCTGAGGACTACGCTGCCATATCGTTGTTTTGTTTATATTTAGTTTTACAAATCTAAGTAAAAAACTCGTGTTTCTTAGTATTTTTACATACATTTCAGGTAATTCAAAAGCAATCACCTATTTAACTAAAAAAACAATATGTCAAACATTGTGAAATGTTCTAGGAAAATAATACCAATGTACGAAAAATATAATCCAAATTAAATATAGTAACTTTATGTTTTCAATTTTAAAGACTTTGCAACGCAGTTCTCAGAAATCCTGTGTCCGACCCCTATCACAACTAATTACGTAGTGTAGACAAATTGACATAATTTTGTTCAAGCGAGGGTTTCTATCTACGTTATAAGTTAGCTCCATGGAACAGCAACATTCAACATCTATTATTAATTTCATTAGCTTAACATCGATAACCCTATTTACTAAAATACTGAACAAGTTCAACAACAAGAAACGGAAACAATTTTTTATTCAAATATTGATTTTATATCCAGATAATAAAAATATACGTTTCCATGGCAATCATAAATATTATTAGTAATATTAATGAGAATGGACACCTTATTTCAAACGGATTACTGAAATCTCATTTGTATGTTACATTTCCTTCAGCTTTACGTTTCCTTAACAACTAGCTACAGGAAACAAGTTAGTCAATAATAATCGTTCAATGAAGATTTGCAATTTGATACAGGGTAACATATTCATTTGTGATAGTCTGGTAGATAAATGAATATAAAATCAATATTCGATAGACGAACGTTTAGATTCTTTGCCATTTTAATTTCAAATCGATGTGTCAATATTGACAATTGACAGATGTCAAACTAACGTCAAATTCAAATCTTAACGTCGCTCAATTTTACAAAATCTAATTCCGTTCTTTCATCGATGTTTGAAGATCTTGATATACCTATACAACATATAAATACAATAATTACATCGAAACGGCGTTCGTAAGTATATGTTCAACAACACATTGTACACGAAAAATTCCCAAAAGCATTTTGTTGAAATTCTGATAACTAATTTAATGTTAGGAACCATTATATTGAAAGATCGAAATAGCATTATTGCTAGCAATAATTGAGTTACGATTTGTTCTAATGACCCTGTATGTGTTTTACTTTAAAAAGAATAAATTTATTGCAAATTTAGCAAAATTAACTTCATGTGAAGTATTCAATGTGTGATTAAATCTTTATTTCAACTACCAACCAGAATCTCAAGCTCTGAACACAGTTAAAAAAGGATGGTACCTCAATCATTTCCAACTACTCTACATTCGCGATTAAGCTGTAAAAACGCTAAAGTGAAGTAACAAATGCTTTTTGGGAATTTCTCTCTAATTCTATATATTGTAGTAAAATACTATTATCAGATCACACTTAACTCGGCTATACAATATCCCGCGTACTTTATTGTTCCTCTCCTATCGTGTATAACAGCCTTTAATAATGACAGTTCGTTCTGTCTTTTAATGTAAAAATGGTGTACTTCCGGCAACTTAAATATCATTGGCTTTCGTTTGTATATAACTTTATCCAAATGCAAATTATGTTTTTAAAAAGCACTATTATTTAGCGCCATCTATACAATAGTACGGGTATTATTTTGAATCTAATCAACAAAGCCGCTACCAATTTTACAATCGACAACATAATTCGAAAAAATCAAGTTATTCTACGACCTACTCTTCGAAAAGTACACGAACTGTTCCATACATAAATCGATATTTGCGAAGGTTTACTTTAACAACACTTAAACTTCATATAGAAACCTTCAAAAACATCGATTTCTAGATCACATTCCAATTTAATTTGCTCCAACATTGGTAGACAGATCCGACTCTCGTTTAAAATTACACAACAACAAACAACTAAGGAAGTACGGTAACAAACGCTTCCCAATTCCGCGGCCGACGAAAGCTATCACAAGATGGCGCCCGACCCAACTGTCACTGTCACTTCAACCCAAATGTCAAGCTAGGCATAGACACTCAAAATTCAGCCGGAAACCACGCATTTCGCAAATTAAAATAATTTATCTACAGTATTATTAGGCTATTTACACTGGTTTGTAATGTCCCACTGGGTTGTAGAATATTTGGCCGGTGACCATACGACGGGCGATTTCCTTCAGCAGTAGACCCTTTTCTTTCTTTATCTTGGATAGGAAGCCTCGGTTTTCGTTCGCTCTTCTAGATAGGTAGGGTAGGACCTCGTCCACTGGGCCGTAAGGTACATATTTGTACGCAGAGTAACCGGCTTGACCTGCAACATAATGATGATGATTAATTTTTGCACTTTGACGATATTTAAAAAGGTTTGCAATAAAATACTGCGATGCCTAAGTATTAGGTCTTTCTGCAAATCCTTAGGAGTATTGACCTCAGTTCTAATAGCTAAACAGATTAATTAGCAAACCCAGTAGGTTTTAGATTAGTTATGATTTTATAAATTTCAACACATAGTCAGACCTTTACAGTGTCCATCAAACACCGTAATGACTCAAAAGATTACCGTTACCGATATACACGATATGATGATCCAAAATAGAACTACAATGTTCAGGGCCCTTATTCCCCTAATGCATTTTAGCCACAGTATTACTACAGTAGCGATACAGTATTACTTCAGTGGCCGTAATTTGACATTTTTGGCACTCCACTAACAAATTTAGGCCACTGAAGCGCTATCCAACTACATCTGAAGTACTTCTGCGTCTGAAGTACAAAAAAGCTACTCCACTAATCAAACGTCCGTCAATGTCAGTTCAATAGCCTTATATTTGGTACTCCACTATTGACATTTCTATACTTTGAGTTGCCACTGAAGCACCACTGACTCGCTATTGAGGCACAACTGTGGCATTTCAAAATATTAGCAGAGTGCCACTTTTACAGCCGAGACGCAGAAGTGACGTAGTTGTGTGGCTGTCAAAGTTAATTAGTGGAATAAGGCCCCTGACTTTCTCTCTATAATTGCAGGACTATAACCTACCCAGTGGGAAGGTGACGTGGTCGCACATGCCGAACAGCTGCCCGAAGCAGACCACCTTGTCCTCTGGCTTGATGTCGTGCTCCTTCATCAGCTGGATGGCGTAGCGCACCGTGTCTTCGTTGTGTGAAGCCACCATTATGCCCAGACGCTTGTTTCCATCCTGCAAGGTATAGTAGTGTAAGTATACAGGAGTCAAGGAATAGAGGTTGTTTGAAACAGTTGGTTTTGGTTCTAAGGTTGACAAAGGAAGTGTTTAAGACACTAGCGGTTCAATTATTGAGTTTTCCTGATCTATTGCTGTTAATTATCAAAGTTACTAATAAACAGTTAGATGTTACACACTTAAAATAAATGAATTTAATTTACACTCCTCAGCGTAGAACTTATTTCTTCCACCTTTATCCCCATAAATGAAGATGGCTAAATGAACCCCAACGTAATTCTTTCCTCTTTAATGTCTGAACGCTTATCTTTAAACCTTTTTATACCTTTCATTGTAGCTGTATACTTTACTCCTACATACCTTGACTCTAGTGAGGATCTCATGGAGGCATTTGTGGAAGGAGGCGGTGGTGGCCTCGACGTTCTCGCAAGTGGGGTCCTCATAGCCCATGGCGGCGGCACGGGCGCGCTCCTGCAATAGAACATGACAAAATTGAATACATATGTTAAAAATCTGTTTGTTTGTAAAAAATAAAGAAAGTTGTTTTAGTTAGTCGTTTGTAAGCTGCGTAGAGCATGTCGAAATATGTCAAATTAAACATTCATACAGATTCATAATTTTTTTTTTCCATAGCTAACTAGTTATTACCCTAATGTATATTAAAGAGTAATCCTATTATAAAAACAAATCGGTAAGCCTTATCTATGGAACTTGATAGAAGAATTAAGAAGACATCAAAAAAAACACTTTTTCCAAAATCAACATAGGTGCATAACATCATTAGTATTTATCAAACTACTCTTTCAATCCGACTCCTAACGAGAACATAACACTTTATGATGTTATTAATACTATACGGTTTTAATACGATGCCTAGCGCCCTCTATGCCCTCACCTGCTCAATGTACGCCCCCCGCACCAGCTTGGCTCCCCAGTAGAAGTTCTGACGCTGGGCCTGCTCCAGGTCAGTCAGGATCTCGTTGTAGGTATTCTTCAAGTAGGTCTGATACGTGTTGAACACGATGTACTTGTTCTGTAAAAGGTAAATGGTTTTGTTGTAAATATATTAGTTGTTTGATAGCAGAGTTTGCTTATTTTTGAACCATAGATACCATGCATCTGTTAGGGTTAAATTTAACGAAAAAGAACAAGAACGAAAGAACATTTTCAATCATTAATTTAGGACTCCACTACGAAGATTATGGATCTAATTTATTTACGTATGTATTTACTTATACTCTAATATAGAGTGTGAAGAGGGTTTCAACTCTATGTGCTATTTTTCATTAGCCTTCAATTTTCATCGTTACTGAGCAATAAACAATGAAAATGCCATCTTTATATTCATTTACCAGAATTATCATATATACCTGGTTATATCTCCGCATCATCTCCATGCATATCCTAGAAATGGCCGGCTGGAAGTACGTTTGTTCCGCGTCAATCATGATCCGCACGTCCGCTTGTTCCGCAACTTTTATGATGTTGTTCAACCTCCACAACATGTTGCGGAACATTTCCTCCTCCTTCGGCAGGATTTGGGAGATGAGGCGACGCATCTGGCCGGTCTTGGGGTCTGGCACGCGGAACGTGTCTGAGAGTCCCATGTCTTCGTCCAAGATGCCCGACCAAGGGAAAAGATGCACGATTCTGTAATGAAAATATATAGCTTAGTCATTATCACTATAAGGAACTAGGGGTCAATGGAATCTGTTGGGCGATTGGCTAACAATCTATCACCAATGTTCAATTATGGCATCGCAAGTCCAATATTCATGCTAAAAAGTGACCTTGGAGATATTATCGTCTCCAAGGTTCTGTTCACACCAAAGGGGATTAGAAGACGTGATTTTAAATGTATGTATTATGATTATACAAGACTAATTATAGTTAAAACTAGCGACCCGCTCCGGCTTCGCACGGGTATAAAATATAGCCTACTGCATTATTTAATGGATGTTATTATACATATAAGCCTTCCTCTTGAATCACTCTATTCATCTATTAAAAAAACCGCGTCAAAATCCGTTGCGTAGTTTCAAAGATTTAAGCATACAAAGGGACATAGGGACAGAGAAAGCGAATTTGTTTTATACTATGTAGTGCTAAAGGCCCCAGGGAATACCACTAGATAGAGCTTGCTAACTAGTGAAACGTGGACTGTGAGTTGTAGATACGATTATGGTCCCATAGACTTATTACTCCGAAAGGATTAATGGTTGTACCTATCCTAGAATACCTAATACAAGAACGTAGGGAGATATATTCTTATCAATTATAGTACCAATAATTTTCTTCAGCACTACCTACCTACATCAAAATATTTCTCCAAGTTAAGGCCGACAAAAGGTTTTTTTGCATAGTTACAATAATGCAAGACTGATTGCGTCATCTAATGGGTATGTGTATATATAAATATGCGAAGTACTAATGGCTTGAATAAGAATTACTTATACCCGGCAAGTATGCAAGCGGAGGAGTATGGCTGTCAATGAAGCGAAAGTGGTATGCCACAGTCAATATCACTATTGTTTTCAATAAAAAAGTTGGCATCATTCAACTTTCCTATTATTAGAACTCAGACTTTGCACCTACATTAAGACTAGCAATGAAATATACACCTAACGGGGTCGATTTTCAAACCAAATATAAGAACAAAAGAAACAAAAAAATATTGTTTAGGCTACCTAAAACTCCAAATTTCCTACATATTCATCCTTATACTTAAACGTAATGACATTGTATTCAAAACTTTTTATTTAGTCACCTTTTAGGAATCACAACAAAAAACGAGTTCCCGACCATTAATCCTTGCGGAGTATTCAGAGGTACAGGAGTCCATCTCCGCAATTGCGATGGTAGTAATTCTACCGCCACCTCGAACCCACCCGACCAGATAGTCGGTACTCAATGTAACAGGTGGTAAACTATATCGCCATTTACAAACACTAACCTGACTTCTGAGAACAGGTAGGTTTCCTCACGATGTTATCCCTCACCGTAGTATTCATAATTATCCCCCAATCTCCTACATATTCATCCTATTACCCAAACGTAGCGACATCGTATTCGAAACTTTTTATTTAGTAACCTTTTAGGAATCACGTGAGTGTGAACAATATATAATTAAATACAGTGAACCGGTAGACAGTCACGCCCATTTACGTAAGCCAACGTCACGTGAATTCGTTAAAAATATCACGTACGTCATTGCTTTACAATGTTAAACTGATCGATGGCCAAAGTTTAGCGTCGTTTACAATACACACCCACCAAATCTATTATTATATTTTGTTTAGCTCTTTAGCTTATTAGACAAGAACTACATAGGTAGTGAGACGTTATACGCATAAAAAAACACTTTTGTGCCAATAGTCTGTTTCTGCAGACGGATATCTGAGGATTGTGCAGCATCATGTATGTGTGTTAGTTTGGGACGTAAAACGAATGTTAACTAGCTGCCGTTCTTCCCAGCATGCCGTAGATGATGACTAAGGGTCTAGAGGAAATAGGCTAGCAACATGTTACCAATGTTCTATTATGACATCGCAAGCCCAATATTCATGCTGAAAAGTGACCTAGGAGATATTTTATCTCCGAGGTTCTTTCCACACAGAAAAGGATTTAAGGACATGAATGTATATGTATGTACTAGAAAAGACGTAGATACTACGCACTTATAATAAACAGAGAGAGATAAGTAACAAACACAATACCCTCGACACCATTAACCCTTGCGGGGTATTCAGAGTTTTACTTGCTGATTACACAACTGTATAGATAGTAATTCTATGGCCACATCGATCCCACGTGTTGAATAGGTCAGTACTGAATGTAACGGGTGGTACGATTTAGTAGCACTGACTATTACCTCACCTCAGTTTTCCTCACGATTTTTCGATCATAATTAAATTACTTTAGCAATATTAGCCGGGAGGTATAAAATCATATTTCGGTATGCGCTTATGTAGTCTGTCTAGCTGAAGAGAAAATTGAATGCCAAGGTCAGAGCCCGAAACACACTATTCAATTTAAGGTCAAGTGCTATACAATTGTAGCAACTAATATATACGATGACGATGTAGTGCTGTAGTCATAACGCTAACTAAATACTTGTAAAGAGTATATTACATAGATAGAAACAGATTATTCTCGTACTAGTATTTTAATGCAACCATGGGAAATTCATTTGGAGGAGACATTCACCAATTGGAGACATTATTTATATGATTATAAGACTAAATAAAGAATTACTTAGAAACAATTGGATAATACGTAATAATCCAAACACTTTTGTCTTCTATAAAAACGTACGATTAAAAACACAATTAGGCAATGGACTAGCAACCTGTCTCCAAAGTTCACAATTTCAAACCTCCAATATTCATGCTAAAAAACGACCTACGACATATTATTGATCACCAAGGTTCTCTCCACCCCGAAACAAATTAAAGAACACGTGTATCATAATACTTACCCTTCCTTATCACTGGTAATCTTGTTCATGAACTGCTTGACTTGAGGCTTGGAGCTGTGGTCTCCAAAGTAACGCTGCAGATCCTCAATAGTCTTATGATGGGTCAGCACATTCCCTGTGCCTCCGGCTATCTGCTGCATGTAGTTTCTGGCTCTCATGATTACCTCTGATAGTTGGAGCTGGAAAAATGATAAGTTTTTATATGTAAGGTAGTATTAGCTTAATAATTTTGTTTATTTTTACTAGATGGCGTTAGGGTATTGATAAAAGTTCGTATTATTTATTAACAGATGGCAGTATGTATGAAGTAGCTAATTAGATAGCTTCTGTTCTTTGAAGTGTTTTGGCTTCGTTTAGCTATGACATCCGCGACTACTCAAGTTTCCGACAGTTCCAAATTGGTCACAATGTGGATGTTGAAACTATTAAGTAGTAAGTGGTGCAATTCATATTTAACTCATTCGACGCCGCGCCATTTTTCAGCGTCTTACTAGCGGAGCCGCCATACAAACGGTCATGAACACGCGAGGCGTGTCCGCGGCTCTGCGACTAAGAAAAAATGGACACGCCACGCGTGTCCACTGGCTCTGCGGCAAGTTTAATGTTTCTAAATACGTTAATAATACATTGTGGTAGTTTATTTCCTTAGTTCTGTTTGTGCAACGAAAGAGATAAGGTTGTGGCAACTGTATAGTGATTTTAAACTAGGAATTATGGCGGAATATGGATATTTAGGTAAATAGGTAAATTAAATATGATGTGATTCTCAAACTTACTTATATATTATTAAACTTATAATATTTTTTTTGTTTGTATAGTATATAAATTATTTACTCATCTATCGACTAAAATCACTCAGAAACATATTATTGTGTAAGTACTAATATTATAATAAACAAGCTAACGTAGTGAGTTTAATGGAAAGTTAAACAAACTTTTAGAACCTCTGGTCGCATACTCAAAGTGGACACGCGTCGCGTGTTCTTGGCATCCCACAAGGGGTTCGTTTTTAGTATAAACATAACTTATTTCAAAGTAGAAACCACGTGAATATATGGTTATTCGTGTGGTAAAGACCATGTACACAAATTCTTATTAAATTTTTTCATGTACTTTTCGAGGTATAATCGAAAACTTATGGACACGCGAGGCGTGTCCGCGGCGTGGCGAGTAGAATTTTGATGGACACGCGAGGCGTGTCGTTGGCTCCGAATGAGTTAAAGAATGATTGACATAGGGCGTCGTAAATATTACAAAAAATATCATTTAACTTGAATTTTATTGAATGTAATGTAATTTTAATGTGGTATTATTTAAATTCATAGTTAATAATTATTTTACGTATATACTCGTACATGTTTCGAATACATTTGCAATTTCAACTCATACGATGCGGAAATCTCATTCAATATTATTATTAACAATTTTTCCCTTTCATAAATGCAATTACACTTACCAATAACTGTGGTCTTCCTAGGGCGGTCAGTTTAATGGCCATAAGACCTGTATTGTTTGTGTTCGCTGGAACAAATAGACATTGTTAATAAGAAACATACATAACACATAAATGCTTGTCCACATAAAAATGACACGTTTTAGAAAGACATGCATACACATTCACAACAGTAATAATAATAATATTTGGACATTATTAAACCAATTGAACTAGCCCCTCGCTAAGTACATTTAAGACTTGTGTTAAGGCTACTACTCAACGTAAATTTAAGAATTATATACTAGTTATACATAGATAAATACATATATAGAGTATATATTCAATGACCAGACTGGAAAGCAGAAGAAAAGCGTAGTTCTTAACTCTGCCTCCACCGGCAATCGCACCCAGGACCTCACGATTAGCGTTCAGGCGGCTAACCGATCGCGCCACGGAGGCCGACAAAAAACTGTAAAACCCTTTCAGGGGAGTAAGAATTTGAGTGGTCATCATGCCATCAATTTTATGTAGTCATAGGTCAAACGAAACCCACTTATTACGTGATCAATAACCAACGTGACAGGTGGTTAACCATGTCGACGTATTTTATATACTTTGAGAGACCGGGTAATATCACGATAAATTAACAAAGATATCTGATTACGTTTATTTCAAAGTCTTCCCGCGACCACAGCCTATTCAACTGGGTCGAAACGTCGGTCAAAATAAAGGTAATCAGATATCTTTGTTAATTTATCGTGATATGACCCGGTCTCTCATAGTATATAAAATGAGTATAAATCGCGAGTGTTTAAAAATAACCATGTTGACGTAGACAGAAACTGATTATTGCCTATTTTGGAGTACATAGAGTTTAATTAACTAACGTATGATGCAAAAATAGTCGATCCATAGAAGAAAACAGACAAAAGACAGGTAGCATCATTTAATTCCAGTCCCAGACAAGTTTATTCTAATCAAACATCGCAGACACACTCCAAAATCTTTGTTGATGGGATGTCAAACTGAAAATTCAAAATCTGACTGATAACTAGATATATTAATCATGATAAGAAAAGTCAATGTCTCATAATTGTGTATCTTGGGACAGACAGACATCACTAAGGTGAGTGTACACACACGTCATAGAAGCTTGTAAACATACCAAAATTAAAGCACAATACCTCTTAGTCTACATATTGTTTCTGTCATAATTATATACATTGAAGTTTCCAAATGATTTAAAAACTAATTTCTGTAAATAAGTAATAGGAAATAAAACAGTATCTGTCAACACTAAACCATTCTCCTGTCACGCTGTGTACTAATTAACTGATGAAAAGAAATCTTATACAGCCACGATACGTGATTCTCTCATTTCATGGCATGCCATATACATAGACGCCATGATTCACCACCTATCACGTTGGTAATAGGTCCCATTATTGGATTTCAAGTGACTAAATACCATTATAATCTCTCACTTGATAGTTAACAATCAATCTCTGACTACTCCTTGTATTAAGGGTACTAGACAACGTATATTTTAAAAAATATATACTTATTCTATATAAACAAAAGTAAAAACGTTTACTCAGTAAAAACTAAAATCTAGAGTACATACAGCGAACCCCCTAATAAAGGGCTTAGCCATGTGACTTAGGGTGGGTTAGCTCAACCCAGATTATGAACAGTTTGTATATAGACGAATACATATACAGCGTATATAATAAACGACCAGACTGGAAAGTAGATATATAAGCAACATTAAAGAAATGTACCTGCAACAGCCTCAATACTCTTAAGAAAAGCCTCCATATTCTTCTCGCAGGCTGCTTCGTTGAGGTAGAAGTAGGTTCGAGCGGCGTACACCTTGTACCGCCTGTCTGCGAACCTCTGTTCCACCTGGAACTGCTTCAAGTGGGGTTCACCTGGAGTTTCTTCTGCTTCGGACACTGATGCGCTGGAATGAGGTAATAGGCTTTTAGTATGAATATATTTTATTATCATAATCCTTAGGTGAGTTGGTCATTTGGGATCTCTAAGGCACGCATTTAATGACTGACATTTAATTGTAATTGGTAATTTTAATTACAATTACTTTATTGCGTATATTTTTTTTATTTTGTGTAATTATTCGTCAATATTATTGTGTCATTTATTGTAACATGGAATCTCAAAAAAGGGTTATTATTATTTTTAAGTTTTGTCTGACGTTGTGATGTCCATGTAGGTATTTTATTTCCGAGTGGTTAAGTAATTGTTCATTTTATATAAACATACATACACATTACGCCCGTTTCCTTATAAGGGAGAATAACGTTAGTCTTTAATAAAAGAATGAACAAGTATTATAAAAGGGATTTGTTAGGTTTCCTAACTAAATAAAACTTTAACGGTTCACAGATTTTCGACGTACTCATGTTTACTAGGTCATAACTATAAAGTTTCTGACGGCATTTATGTGAAATATTGGTGACATGCTTTACCAATCGCCCAATACTCCCAATCGACTTTGAAGCCTTCGTTTTTGCTATATTAGATGAGACATGGTTTATGATTTATTTCATTCTATTAATTCATTCACTTTTAGTCTACCGATATCTAGTGAATGAGGTCTTTAAGTGACCAACCTTTTTCGTTACTACGGTGATAGTCAATGAAACCTATGACTACTCTAAGTCTTAAAGCAAATCACGTGTATGTTTATTTCTCAGTTCATTCAACTATGGAGTTGCAAGTTATAAATGTGACCTGTTTGACCGAATACAACATACGCAGCATAATTATAACAGATTACTATTCCACTGTCGCGCATTAGAGCAATTACTAAACAACAATTGCCATACAAAGTATCCGATTTGTCACTCATTGTAAAATCGTGACGTTTCATAATGAGCAAGGTTAAAGAAACTATGTCTGATTGGATTCCAATATTACTAATTTCTAAAATGATAGTGCTTAACTTGGTAGTTTAGTATAAATGATTTTTTAAATTTACACTAAACGATCTCTGTCGCTTACAAGATTATCATCAAAAGACAGTAAAGACGAACGCGTTGACGACCATTTACCCTTGCGGGGTAGTCAGAGGTTTAGGTGTCGATCTCCGCAATTGTGAATGTAATAACTCTAAGGCCACCTCAAACCCACGTGTTGACAGTCAGTATTCAATGTGTAAGCCACGTCGCCATTTTCAAGCACAGACTTTCTGACTATTTCGGGGAACAGGTAGGTTTCATCAACCATAATATTCGATGCATGTATTTTAATTAAGAAAATGTACATAGAAATTCATGAAACTTCGTTTTCATTGGTACTTGCTCAAGCGGGACTTGAACCCTGCACCCACTGAGCTACGTCGACTTATGAACAAACTCAGAGTTAATTACAGATTCTTGTGTCCACTTCAGCATATGTTGAGTAGTATTTTTATTATCGCTTTTTATTACCTCATTATAAATGTACTACGCCAACTTATAGAAATAGTAAAATACATTTCATCACCCTTCTCAGGAATACAGACATAAATGCATTGTATTTTTCATTTTTATCCGCGTAGGAATCATAATCATTCGTTTCCGCCGATATGTTATCGTGAAGAAATGTTACTATGCACTTTCGAGATGAGTGATACTTGATCGATCACACTCGAATCGATAATGCGATGTATCGATCTCAGAACTGCGGATCAGACGTGATAAGTTTGTCTCCTGATAAGCCTTAATAGTAATGTTAGAAATTGCATAGATACTGCTATTTTTGGGATTTTACGCTGTTTTAAATTGATACTATATCGTAACTAGATATTGTATAAAATTTTAAATGAACTATGAAATCGAACTATATTGTATTATACTCTACCCAGTGGAAGGTAGAGTTGAACGGGGTAGACCTCGTGGAACTTATACAGATCTCATTGGAGACATTATTTTCAAGGTGGGTCTACGTAGTGTGTACTTATTGTCTGCTATCCTGTTAGGGACATAGAGGCGTGAATATACATACATAAATACACATCACGCCTGATTCCTTGTAGAGGGGCAGAGATCACGGATCCCCATTTGTCGCGATCCTGACAAAACACTTTCGCTTCATTGACATTCATACAACTTCTCATACACACTCGGAATATAATATTAATATATGTATGTATGTATGTATAAATACCCATTTTACATTGAGGCATGAAAGAAGTATTATTATTCATAAATGTTTACATTGAATATATCTTTAAAAATAAAATATGTATGTATGAATATGTACCCATTTTTCACGATCTTATCAAAACCTTCTGGTTTATGAAAATTCATACATTATGTCTGTATAAATACTAAAGTCAATTCAACTAAAGTCAAGTTGTGCAATTCATTTTTTGTTTCCTGACATACCTTAAATACTTCTTTTAGATGAGTACATACAACTGAAATACCACACTATAAAACCATTTCGATGTAATCGTAAACATTGTGGCATGAATGAAGTATATTATTTATTTGTTTACATTCTTGAAATTTACATCAAAATATTTTCGGTTAAAAACATACATGAGAAAGTCAACAATGTTAACTGCCAGTGTTAAACGTATTTCCTGGTAAACAAAAACAAATTAAAAATGTTTTGGAATACGCAAAAATTAGTAAATATTTTCTTGTAATATCCTAGAAATAGCCAACACTTGTACAATGCGACATGGCTTACCTCGTCATTTACTTTTTTGACTATTTGTTGAAAAGAATATTTAAAACATTGCATATTTCTTGTCTATGTACATATGATATTCTCAAATTAAGTGGATGTAATGTTCTTTTTTGAGAAATAAAGTTCTGAAACCAAATTACACAAATACTTATTATTATTTATTCTTTTCAATACAATTTACTTTTTGTTTCTACTTTAAGTTTAGAGTTTTAATTAGTTTACCCAGGATTACTGTATAATATTTAGAAAATATATTGCGCACCCCTACTCTTTTGTAGTTTTTAGATCTTAATTACACAATTAGAAAGATATATGTTAAAAGTATAGGTATATTTATATCTTAAAACGTTAAATGAATTTATTAATGCATAAAAAGGAAGTTATTATAAAATGAGATTACGTAACAAAATTTTATATGATCATAACAAAAGTCTAGACAAAATCGCAGACGTATCATTGTACACAAACACGGCTGTCTATCCATCATTATTTTTGAGTTCAAGATAGAACATATTATCGTTTACTAAACTATTGTATCGTTCATAGATAATGCTCGTACACTTTATATATTAATATTAATTGGGGAATTATAAAACGAGCGAACAAAAAAAAACTTTGCGACTGATGATGACATACTGTTTTAATAACTTGAGCGGTATGAATTTGAGTAAGCGAAAAATTAACTAAACTGACGACGAATATTGATTTATAATAAAATCCAGAACGAGCTTACAAAAAGTAGATTGTGATAAATCAATTTCAGATATTAAAATTTTATCCGAGCGACTTCATTACTAAGTGAGCGACTGGAAATACAGAGAGGGCAACTTCAATATTAAGATATATTCGATTTTTCTAATATAATAAGGTTATACATAATAAGGTTATACTTAGCGAACTACTAAAAAGTTCACTTTGAGCAAAGTTTAGGTTAGGTTAGGTTAGGTTAGTTTAGAAATAAATGCATGCATATTACTTTATTTTTACGGAGTACATTGTTTTATTTAATTACCCTTATATTTCGATAATAAAATTTCTCAACTAATAGAATAGTGTTTCTTCAAATAGTTATTTCATATTATTTTTGTTTTTTAAATGTGAGCTCATTATACTCTGCTCATCAGTGTATTTTTCAAAGAAGTTTTTGTATTCGAAACACTTCATTTAAGATAAAATGCCGCTCAGTATAAAAAATACATTTGCCAAATATTTAAAAAAATGCAGGACGTAACGTTGACCCGCAAACAAATATTAGGTCGCTCAAATATTATGAAGCTGCTCATTATGTATTTTAAGTAACTCAAATTAATGTTTGTAAGTTGCTGTTCTGTTGATTTCTCGTCACTCGCGGTCAGTCGCTCACTTAGTAATTCTATAACCCAAATTAATTAATTTTGACACTTAGAACTATAATTTACAGTCACTCGTTTTATTGCTATCCTTTATTAATTGAGTCCCTTGCTAAGAACATTTTAAAACTTGTGTTAAGGGTACTAAGTCGACGTATATTTGAGAAATACTTTTTGCTTACTACTTATTATACATATCATTAGTATGATATCTACATATCATTAATACTAGTATACTGTCATAGTTTGGACAAAGAATCACGTGTTTTTTGTAAAAAAAAAGAATTTTGGAAATGTTCCACAACTCATTTCTGTTGTTAGCCAAAACATTAATTACTGAGCTATATGTTGTTATTACTGTTAAAGCAGCGAGTTTTTGACATAGGCTAGTTTCAATGCAGGATAACTATGAGAAATAATACTTATAAATATGTAAAATAGTATCGTCAATCGTCCCTATAACCGCCGAATGTGTATGAGTATCAATGGGAGCCGTGATCTCTGCCTACCCATCTACAGGAAAAAGTGATGTGTATGTATGTAAAATAGTAAGATCTTAAAAGTGGGGTTGAATCATATTTATCACGATGGATACTGATTACTGATCAACGGTACACAAGCATTTCTTATTCATAGTAAAAAACCTTCCCTAGTTAAGCACTTTACACCCATTTTCCGAATCTGTGACTTGAATATAAATTAATCATAGCATAAACATACTGCTAAGTGCAGGAAAATTTCAGAGCCGAAAATTTCTTCGGTACCAATAGAGTGTGATTTTTCCCTATACAGCTGTACTTTAGGTACGCGACCGGTAAAATACGTTATTACCGTTGTAATTGTCGGTAAAGCATGTCTTTTAACGTTATTATAGCCGGTAAGCCATTGTGCTTGTCGTTCTTGGCATGTCTTCAACATATACACATATTTCTGTCTGAAATGGTTGCCATTCTATTTCAGAACTTCTAGGATTGTATTGTATGTGGCAGTACATTGAACTTTAGTAAAATATTCATATCAATAATATACACTCGACAAACGCGTTCCCGACCATTAACCCATGCGGGGTAAAAAGAGGTGTAGGTTTCCATCTCCGCAATCGAGAAGGTAGTAATTCTATGGCTACCTCGAACCCACGTGTTGACCAGACAATACTCAATGTGGCCGGTAGCAAGCCATGTCGCCATTTACAAGCACTAACTATTACCTGTTCGGGGAACAGGTAGGTTTCTTCACGATATCTTCCCTCACCGTAGTTTTTAAACGCATTTCGTAAATGTGTTTTTATTACGAAATATTAATAACTATTATGTCAATTACGAACCATCTCTCAAAAGTGTTAATATTCTTCTGTATTTATGAAATTTTGTTCGTTACTACACGTCTCATTCAAGTCATTCTAGGACAATCCCTACGTAATACAAACACTATACAATTGAGAGCACGATTTCTGTTTACAGCTGCATATATTAAGATAAAACGGGTCAAGATTTTCAGTTAACAGCTCATATTCTATCTGTACAACTTGACTTGTCGCCAAAGAATACACTCACATGAAAGAAACACGACGAGGCTTAGGTAATCTGAGATTGACTGACAACAACAGCATTGTGATTTGGCCACTGAATACGCACATATTCTTTTTACAAGAAGTCGCGACTTCGCGTTTATTTTATAAACAAAGCACTACCTTTGTTAACTGACGTTTCGGCCATGTTGCAATGGCTAAGTCACGGGTCGATTTCTTATATAATTAATAAAAATGGCGAGTATCTCAAAATTGTTCGTTTTGTGGTCTATATTCGTAAATTTATGGATACAAAGGTTTGAAAGAACTTTGCGTCACGTTTAATATGTTGTTAGGTATAATATGACAAAAAATGTAGGATTATTTTGATAATGGTGAAACTAGATGTAAGTTCGAGACTGTATAATAAAATGTTACCTAGCCTATCAAAAAAGTAACTCTTCTACATGATTGTATTTTATGTCACTCTTAAATTGTATGAAATTGAATTTTAAGTACATGAATACTACATGTCTTTCGAACACACTTGGCAAATTCTATTTTAAAATGATCTACGAAACCACAATTGATGGAGAATAATACCAGTTGAAATACATGAAATTCCTCAGATTTAGCAAATGATTTCTTACTATGATAGATTATTATTAAATTACTTTTTAATAACAAATATGTTTTATTATGCATACTTTTTAAATACTTTATGCTTTGCCAAAGACTAACTACATAAAACGGAAAAATAGCAAAGAAAAACTACTTTAAATAAAAAAGAAACCTAAGAGCAATCTCTTGTAAACGCTTTGGTACTTCTTTCAGAATTTCGGCAAAATGCTTACTTGTACTGCCTCTGAAATCAATTAACAACCTTAAATATGTTTTTCAGTGTATTTAGTGCTTTTTAAATTAATCTTATCTTACATTGTAGAAAGAATGATAATTAAAGTAAAATTAATTTTCTTTATTTCATTATTACACTGATATGAATTAATGTCTATTATTATTATTTTTTAGGCATTCATGAACATTTATTATTAAATGATCTTTATGAAATGTCTAAGTGTAAGTACAAAATGTAATAAATACAATTCCACATATTATTTCATAATATCCTTATCTACGAGTATGCTTGAGATTAAAAAACCTATTATTGTATGTGTAATCAAATATTATATTACTACTGACACACATAACACACACGTGGGTTCGAGGTGGCCATAGAATTACTACCTTCGCAATTGCGGAGATGAACACCTGAACCTCTGACTACCCCGCAAGGTTTCATGGTCTTGAACGCGTATGTATGTAAGTATATATGTACATAACACACAACCCATATCATGAAAAGATGATACATGTTAGGACTAAAATGACACATTTTAGTACTATGGATTACCAAGACATTGCTCATTAAATATCTAAATAACCTTCGTATCTCTCAGTCATCTCATAAGATATACATGCACATCACGCCTGATTCCCTGTAGAGGGGTAAGACAGAGATCACCGACCCCTATTTGTCCTGATCCTGACAGACCACTTTCCCTTTAATGACACTCATACACTCTCGGCGGTTATAGATACTCCTAAAGTCACCCATTTTCAATATAGCGTCTATCTGACTGTTAAATATGTCTTATTGGGCCGACTCCTACGTAACCGCCATTCCACTTCACTCATATATACTCCTTTTGTCAATCTGCTATCATTCATCCGCATAACATGTCCATATAATATATACCGAAAATAAAAGCAGCTGGTTACAGAATATTCAATCCGAGATAGCATAGAACCTTTTCATTCCATTAATGAATCAAGTAAATAGGTTTTAGTATGGAAATGAAATGGATATGTTTTAAGTTAATTGCGTTCGATGTTACACTTATGTCTAGTAAGAATGACGTAAATAGAATGCTGCTAGTTCATTTCTTTACGAACTGAGGTGACTAAGGGAATAGAGGTAAAGGGAACCTATTGGGTGAAGAGATAGCAACCTGTCACTAATGTTTAATACCATGACAACTCTGATAGTTTTGTAAGAAAAGCCTTGGATATTGGAAAAGGCACACATAAAAAATGCAATAAAAAATATTGAAAAAGTGTGACGTTAGAAATACTTATAACCGCCGAGTGTGTATGAGGTGTATGAGTGTCAATAAATGTTTGTCAGGATCGCGATAAATGGGATCCGTGATCTCTGCCTACCCATGTACAGGGAATCAGGCGTGATGTGTATGTATGCATGTACATTAAACATATTATGTAGTCATATAATCTACCTCAGATTTACCACTTTTAATTATAAATAGAATTTACATATACATTATTTCTAAGATCACTATATGTCTAATTAACTTATGTGTATAAAGGTTCTATCTACCTTTTGTAACATTAAAGTGCTTAGTTTTCTCACTACCTTGTTAACCCTATGGTTCTGACTACCCTTTTGAGAATTGTATTGCTTCATACCTGGACTCATAAAGCAGCAACGAAATCGTAATAATAGCTGCTACTATGCCCGGCCGTAATACATTCCCAAAATAACATATCGCAGTAGACTAGTAATTATAACGGTACACAGAATATCATAACCGCAGAGCGTGTATGCAGAGTGCTACTGAAAGCTTTTACTATTCTGTGGTATGGGACTTCAATAGAATGTAATGCAAGAGTTATACGGCTTTGATATTATATTTCATTATAAAACATTGGTTTTTAAATTTTTAACACACGTTTCATTAACAATAACAGTAGGGAAAAAAAACAGTGAGGAAACCTGCCTATCCCTCGAGATATGTAATAGCCAGGACCTGTATACGGCGATACGGTTCACTACCTATCACGTTGGGTGCTGTCTATCTAGTAAACGCGGGCTTCAAGTGACCCATACCTAACATGCCTTCGAAATTTCGGAGATGGGCTTTCAAGCCTCTGACTACATTATCACAATAAAAATGGGAGTGTGTATACACAAGTCGTTTAGCGTATGTATGTATGTAATTTTTACTAACATTACTCCATTAAGAGTAGTGAAAAATGATTGACTACCTGCGCTACAAGTGTCAGTTATAATATGTACAAATTAAAACAAAAAAAAAATTAAATCTAACAAAAAGTTTATATTTACACAGCGCTACTAGTGCACCGAATTTAGCACCCAGAAACAAAAACCCCCAGCACACTAGCAGCGTTGCCCCGCTGGATAGCCAACGATATATATAATAAACGATATATAACGATAATTATAATTAAGCAACGAAACTCACCTAACTTCTCGCTTCTCAGCTTCCTCCTGAGATATATCTTCTTCCACTGAATAATCCAGAATAGATTTCACTCCGAAGGAACTCAATCTGAAAAATAGAGGAACTATTTAGTTCATTACTTAACGAATTCACTATATATACGAAATACGGATCTCTGCCTTTTCGCCGAAAATTGTTTGGCCGAATGATTAGTTGCCAACCAACGTTTCGCGGAGTTTATTTCGCCGAATAATCATCTGCCAACTTATCATAAACTTGTGTTTTATTTCCCAATCTTATACATAGCTACCAACTTTTCAAAATGCCAACTTTCAAGTAGCAGAATGTTTTAGTTAGCGTAATATTCTTGACCTCAGGGAAATATAATTTGGTCACTGTTGGCATAACCATCGGGGTGGAAAAGACATTAATAAGGAATATTGGTGACAGATTAATCATTTGTTTCTACATACATACATTCCCTGATTCCCTGCAGAGGTAGACAGATATCCCCGTCTGTCATGATCCTGACAAACCACTTTCGCTTCATTGACACTTGTTGCGATCTCTAGAGCGCCACACACAAAAAGAAACCTAAGTAAACCTACACACCTGCCCAGGTTTTTTTTTAACTGAAATGGGTTAACTTTGACCCTGTTTGCACCTCGAAGGAGGCGACAGACAGAGTCTAAGATGTAGCGAGCTTTCCCAAAAAATGCCTATGCACCCTAGTTTTGAACTTCTGTGGATTAAATAAATACCTCCGGAAATACAGAGGCAGGCAGGGAATTCCATTCCTTACGGGCCCGCATTATGAATGACGCTTTAAAGCGATTTAAGCTTCCTCTTTTCCTGTAGGACACAGTGGATCCTACACTCATGCTCTTTGACACACTTCATACATATTATTATCCATTTGTTTCTGTTATAAAAAGGTAGGGAATAGTGTAAAGTCTAACTATTATACATATTTATATACACTCTTTGTTGAATAACTATAGGTTTAATTAAATATAAATCATATTGAGTGCATTAGAACCACTGATTTACGAACGATGTTGAATTTGCTATGCATCATGTTAGTTACAAATTACACACATACAAATCACGTCTTCCAGTAGAGGGGTACGCAGGGTGAGTTACGGATTATATAGTAGAAATGGATAATAAAACTTTACTTTGATATATGTTAGTTAAAGATTAAATACTGCAGGTGAATTATAAAACTATCTATCTATAATAATTACTATCTATATATAATACGACCCGCTCCGGCTTCGCACGGGTATAAAATATATAGCCTACACCACTATTTAACGGATGTTATTATACATATAAACCTTCCTCTTGAATCACTCTATCTATTAAAAAAACCGCATCAAAATCCGTTGCGTAGTTTCAAAGATTTGAGCATACATAGGGACATAGAGACAGAGAAAGCGACTTTGTTTTATACTATGTAAAGGATAATATGTAATTTATCCAGGTTAACAACTTAAGTTTGTAACTATCCTAGACCATATGCACTAATCCATATAAACACACTCAAGAATAAAAGGAAATCTCACCGTTCCAGCGTGGGTTTGATGGTCTTCTGATCCTCACCAGCTACGAACTGGCCGTAGAATGTGGCCTTCATGATGACCTCGAAGAGCCGTCGCCCAACCAGCTGACGCAGCCGCTTCATTATCTGGAGACCATCAGTTGAGCATATAATAATGTACATACTACTATTACTACAAAGTGAAAGATTATCTAAATGATGTTATGTGACGTTTCATCTTGGTGTGATTGCAGCCTCACGATGCATGTTCTTATTGGGACCCCTTTAATATGTTGCTCATAATCGTTGGTTGCTGGTTAGGCTGCAGTCTCATTCTGATGGATTATTTAATTAAGTTGTATTGTATTGAGATATGTCTGCAGAGTTTCTTGGCAATTCTTCTCTGCAGGATTTTGCTTTACGAAATGACATTAGTTTATTTAGATTTTTTTTTTTAAACTTGACTTTGACTTTACTTTCAATAAGTGATTTTATAATCCTCATATTGAATAAAAAGCATTTCATTTCACTACTATTACGTACATAATTTCGCTAACGGTGAGGGAAAACATCGTGAGGAAACCTGCCTATCCCTCAGGATAGGTAATAGTCAGTGCCTATACACGGCGATACGGTTCACTACCTATCACGTTGGGTGCTGTCTATCTAGTGAGACGCGGGCTTCGAATGACCCATACCTACCATGCCTTCGAAATTTCGGAGATGGGCATTCAAGCCTCTGACTACCCCGCCATAATAAAAAGGGAGTGTGTATACACAAGTCGTGAAGTGTATGTTTATGTATACTACTAGTAGAAGAAAGTATTTTCAAAGTACGTTTTGTGATTTAAGAGTAAGGTTAACACTTTCGCAACCATTGTAGGTTATGATTAGTAATTAACGGGACTTATAGCGTAAGTTTTTATATAATAAAGTTACCATTATTAACCTGACGAATATGTGGTATATAAAGTACTAGCGACCCGCTCCGGCTTCGCACTTCTGGCTATTTAATGGATGTTATTATACATATAAACCTTCCTCTTGAATCACTCTATCTATTAAAAAACCGCATTAAAACCCGTTTCGTAGTTTCAAAGATTTAAGGGTATTGTATTCCAAAAATAAATTCGCGAACTGTCAAAAATCCGACATTTCTAGCGCAGCAGCGCTGAGTACATTGCGCGTTAGTGCTGTTTTTAGCGGTTGGACAGAATATAAAATATAAAAAGGCGCAAATTTCAAAACATCGCGAAACGATGAAACGTTTATGGGAGTTTTATATTAATAATATTATTGATTTTTAAACTCAATAGTGTGCCGATTGCAAGACAATTTTTTAATTGCTAAATAAAACGTACATTATCTATCTATCTAACATAAAATAAACATTGTGATGATTTTTCGACAATCCAGACCGACTTCTTAGCAGATATTCTCTGTCGAACGTGACAGATAGTTTTGATCATGACGACGCGCCGCTGTTATATCAATAAATACGTATCGTTTCCATATGATGTAACGTATAAACTGATATTCTCACCCAAATCCAGATGGTAATCAATCCAACACGAAATAAATTCAAGTTTTCCAGTGTTTGTAATGATGCTAGTACAGATTACATTATGTATGTATGTAGGTATGCAACTACCTAACCACTCATTTACTGACTCCGAAAGGTTAACGAATTTGTAAAACTATGTTTTTAGATTATAATGCTTTTGAAATAAAATATGTTCTTCAACGAAAGATCGGCTGTAGTCATTTTTCATATGCGTAAGTATTATGATTACCTAGGTTAATTCAGTTCATTCACGCTAAAATTATATAAGTACCTATTCTACAATACTTTTTACCATATTGTAGATATAGTAGTCATACAATTTATTAGTTACATTTACCCACACTACACATATTGAAATAAAATTGAGCTCATGAATTTAAGTGCATAAAACCTAATTTTATTTTGCCCTAATACTGCTTGATTTTGCGACTAAATTTACAAACGGAATATGTACTAGGATCACAGACTTTTATAGGCGGGCAGTCGTACGAAAAATGTAAATGTCTCGATTTCCATACAGATATCTTTTGATCCTGATAAACTACTATTATACTGTCAATTATTTGTTTTTGTGTTATGTAATGTCAATAATGTTTTTGCTGAAATATTTTATGTTGTGATCGTAAAATAGGATTTTACGGTTGTGATTTATACACCGGTTCTCGTTCTATCACCGAAGTTAAGCAACGCAGGCGTGGAAAGTAATTGGATGGGTGACCATTTAAATTGTTCACGTGCTGTTGTTTTAGTGAGGGAACCTGGTTTGGTTATGTAAGGACTTAGTTAATCACCTATTACATTGGCTATTGATAATCGGGTAACGATTGGGTTTCGATTGACAAAAAAATGCAAAAAAACTTAGTTGCCACTCAACATCTGACTACCCCGAAAGGGATGTGGGATGTGACGTAGCCATATCAATCGGGGTCGGCGGCAGCGACGTAATGTGAGCACAGTATTTTGTACCTATTCAGGATTATAAAACTATAAACACTGCGCACTCGTAGATAGTTTTCAGATACTTTAGTAACTACGATTTAATTATATGCATTGAAATTGTCTTGTTGCTTGTTGTTTTGTCACGATGATGTGTCTTCTCGGCATACTCAAAACACATACACCTGACCTCACAAAGCGTACCTACCTATTTTATTATTTGTTAATTTGATATAGTAACAGTCTGGCGTATTTAAAATGAAAGTAGTAAGATGATTATTAGCTCTCGGAATCTGTAACTGTCAGCTATTCTTTTACGTTTAAATATGGTTTAGACCACGAACCTTTGTAATTGCTCTTTGGTATAGAAACTAGCACCAGATGTAAGTACCTCTGCGTCCAAATGCTGGAATGAAATACCTCCACCTATTCGCGAGGTTGCTTCTAGGGGAGCTTTCTACCTATATTTTTTCCATGTTTGTGTTTTGTTAATGTAGTGAATAAAGTTTCTTTCTTTTTTTCTCTGTAGGTGTTAAAATTTGCAAACACACATCGTGTATTGATATACAATTTACTACTTACATAAGCTCCTGAAATAAGTATACTATAAATTTAGTTATAGTCTATAATGTATGTAAGTAATGGTTACTGCACTAAAATATTGTTTGTAATAATAGGAACCTATTATTTAATTTTATAAATGCTCATATTAAGGTTACATTACACTTTGATTAGTGACTAGGTATGGACATCTACTGATTAGTGTAAGTTATTTCCTGTGTATGGAAATGAGTTCTATTTTTAGCGAGTAACCTTCTCCAGCGTTCCGTCACTGCCCCCTCACTCATCTAAAATAAGTTAAAATCAACGCTAATATAAGTCAATATCAAATCAGTATCATGAATTAGATTTAAATTTAATTAATAATAATTTAGATTTAATACTGGCCTTACAGAAAAAAATAAGATGACAAATTATCTGCGCGTATCGTTACAACTTGGTTACAACAGCACGATGACCAGGCTTTAGACTGGCCTGCGCAATCTCCAGACTTAAATCCTATTGAGCATGCCTGGGATATGCTTCAGAGAAGAGCTCTAAGAAATTTCCCAGAAGATATTGTCAGTGAAAACCATCTTTTCTTGCATCTTAGCAGGACTTGGGACAATATTCCACAACGGGATATTGACGCCCTTGTTTTAAGCATGCCGAACCCCTGCAGATGTGTCAGGAATGTCTTAGGAAGATCTACACATTATTGATTTTCAGTGGAACACTATTTTAGTAAAAAAAGTAAATGTTATGTTGAAGTTTTAATGTTTTAAAAATAAAGTTTAGTTTGAAGTTTTATCAGAGGTTTTTCTCTTGTTCTAGATTTTTTAAAATTACAACTTTCACTAAAATATTTTCATTTAATCAGATAGGCTAATAATCAAGGTTTAATTTAATATACAGGCACAGATGATATAATACTACAGATACAGGTGTCTTAACTAAAAGGTAGTATAATTTTAGTTATTTAGGTTTGAGTTAAATATCCCTAGACCATGTTGATGTGTGTATGTTCTTACAGATACCTACCACCTTATTCCAAAACAAAGTCGATGTTTTGTTATAGAAACAAGTCCGTGTAAAACAATTGCAGCCCCTTGTTTATCTCTGGGATAAATACTTTTGAGGTTACCTTTCTGTTTTAGTAGTGGCCAAGAATGTTTTTATATCTAAAATAAGTTAAAATCAAAGTTAATATAAGTCAATATCAAATCAGTATGATGAATTAGATTTCTTGCAGATAAATTGTTGTTATTTCATTTGTAAATTCTTATGCATGAAGCATTTTTCTATAAATATCGATTCACAAAGCAATGCGGCGGGATAATAGGGGATATTTTATGTAATGTTATTTATGTTTGCGATATAAACAGGTTCCACACTACGATAGTTTCAAAAACACTGAAATAAATCACATCAAACTTGATATAACAAAATCATAACAAACTTTATTGTCATGGCGGATGCACGTTCCGTGTATCAATTGAGTTGTAAACGAAACAAACACTAATAAATTATAATCAGATTATTCAACAACTTATTATTTATTAATATATATTAAAAACATTGTAGTCATAAATATATAAAAGTAATCAATATTTAAATAATAAATCACTTGTGGTAAATAATCGTAATTTTATAGAAACAATAAGAAATACAGCCAGTTTCTGGAACGCTATTCATTTTTGACAAGAGTTTGAATAGTGTTTAACAAGTGGTTAAATATTGTTGAGTTGTTCGAACAATAATTAAACTCTTGTCACATAATGGCTTGTCAAAAAGCACTTTTGTAGCGCGTTTGGGTTTCTCGAAACGAAATCTCTTGTCAACAATTTGTTAGCAATTTGTTGACAAGAAAATAAATAATCATCGGATCTTGAGTAATTAACTGATATTCAAGTGCTTATTGTTGCTTTATTTCCACGTTTTTGGACATTATATTATTAAAACCATGTCTGATGTGAGTGTGTCCGATGTGAGCGTGTCTGACGTTACTTTTTCATCAACTGATGATGAGGTACAAGTACCCAGAAGAATGCGAAGGTATCGTCGAAGAATGAACCCTATCGAGACCTTGGACGATGACGAATTTAAAGCCCGCTATAGGGTTTCCAAGCCAGTAATTCTGTACATCACGGAAAAAAATGACTAGAATAATTTGATACATATTGCTGTTTTAATGTTAGCTTCTGTTAACATGGACAAATCAGGGCACTGCCAAAAAGTATGAATGATTACATTAGCATTGGAGAGCTCCTGCCTAGATGCTCTCTTCATATTGTTACATACTATTCACTATTAACACTAAACACTATTCAAACTCTTGTCAAAAATGAATAGCGTTCCAGAAACCGGCTGTTTGAATAATAACAAACATTTTTTTTTTCAAAAAGTGACATTAGACTTGCGTCTAGATGTCAGAATTGATCGAGTGAGTGAAGTTTTTCATCAAATTCGCTCAATCCGCTATTCAAACTATTGCTAAGCTCTAATTAGCTGACAAGAGGATGAAAACGCTTCGAGAAACTCGCCAATTGTCAACAATTTGTTAATTAATAATCAATTGTTAGCTGACAAGAGATTTGAATAGCGTTCCAGAAACCGGCTGATAGTGTTTTGGAACGTACTTGAGTGAGTATTCTAACCCGACCTCCTGTAGAAGTCTGTGAGCCTAGTAATGCGCTTGTATTTTCCTATGGTTTTGAGCTGAAAAAGAACTTCAAATATTCGATTTATGCGTAAAGTTTGCCGAGGCAAACAATACCTACAGACTACTGAGCAAAATTTTGGGCAGCAGGATAATATGTATAATAATTATACATTTTTTTTGGTGCGACCTCCAATACCGCTATGAGAGCCTAGTGATTGAATTCGGATTTCGATAGCAATTTATCTCTAAAAAATTGCTCCGCGGTCTACCCTTCTTGAGAGAGATGAGTCTGAGTCGTAAAAAAAACAAAATCTAACTGGCTGCCGTTCTTTCCGTATATCTGTCCGGTACCGGTATAACCTATTCTGCAGTACGCTAAAAACTCTAATTCAAGATGCCAAAGAGTATCCCAAATGTATATTTATGATTTCGAGCATCACAAATGCATACTCAAACTCTGACTACCCTGAATTCGGTCACGGTCATTATGCATAATATATAATTATGTATATGTGTGTGTATACATACATACATACATATATATATACACCATAAACAACCTATCCTGGGGTTCACTAATTGTTGCCTACCTACTGGGAAGAAAGCTGAAGTGATGTCAGTAGGTATCATGTATGTATATTCTGAACTTCTTATCATAATATCCGAAACATCAAGCGGTAAATCAAAATTATGTACATTAATTATCATGATTTTTTCATATCATGTCTGACATACCTGTCATAGGCATAAATGACGCAAGAATAAATTTATATCAAATATGGCGTCGCATCAAGTAAAATACTTCTTAAAATATACATGTAGAATAAATCAACTTTAGCAGTTCCCTTCGAAAGAAAAAAATCGCTTGTAATATAATAAGCAATAACCTCAAACATCAAAGTGATTACACATTGTTTTCCAAATTTCACTTATTGAACTAATAAATAACTGATTTCGTGTGATTATCTAGCGGTTTAGCTGTGATCGCCAACAAAATGGACGTGCTCCCCACGCTGGCATTCGCCAAATTCTGAACGCGATCTATTGAAACTAGCGACTCGCGGCGGATGCGTTAGCTGTCCATATAAAAATGTATGAAACAGATGGCGGCCCAAAATTGGGCGTTTTATACTTACGAAAACTGCAGTATTATGAATAAAACAGGACCTAATATGTTTTTAGTCAAATTATTTAGTATTTAGAGAACCCATTATTGTATATTTTGATTTCAGATCTTACTTCGTGATGAAGTAAACGAAAAAATACAAAACCCTGTTTGCGCCATTTTTCTGATTTTTTATCAACTTTATGCGTTTATATTTACGTAATTATTGATATTTAACTCTTGAAACTACTTCAGTCATCAATTTCAGTCTTTCATTATGCTACCTTGAAAGTATGATAGGTGTCAGTAAGTTCTAAATAGGTTTAAACTGAAAAATGAAAACACTCGTTTCGCTTATTTCCGCGAACAATACCCTTAAGCATACAAAGGGACATAGGGACAGAGAAAGCGACTTTGTTTTATACTATGTAGTGATAGTGAAGTTACCTTTATTAATCCGTCGAATATGTGGTATATAAAGTATGAATACAACGTGTAATTGTAAAGTTTTGACAAGCAACATAATTATATTCATTCAAAGTACGTATATCACTGCTGACATCTACCGTACATTTATAGTAAACAATTCTATTACTGAGGCGAGACTATTTTATTATCTATTTATTAGTTGGTACATACATACATACGCTTCACGACTTGTGTATACACACTCCCGTTTTTACTGTAGCGGGGTAGTCAGAGGCTTGAGTGCCCATTTTCGAAATTTCGAAGGCATGTTGTATAGTTATTAGTACTAATTAATTAATACTTTAATTAATCGTAGTAATTAATTAAGTTAAGATTTTAGGTTTCAGTTCGTAAATAGCTATTTAATTAATCCTTTTGAAGTGAAAATGAAATGAAAATTAATCATAATTTAGGCATTATTAATACATACAATTACTTGAACATTATTCCCAAATGTGTTGACAAATAGTTTGTAACAATGACGCAGAAAAAAATATACATAGTCATGCTTAACAATAAAATTCGGGACACCATTACACCAATTGAACTAGCCCCTTGCTAAGTACATCTAGACAACGAGTCAACGAAAAAAAACTTATTGTGTATAAATAAATTTATATCATACGCATGTATAATACATATTATTATAATAAAAACCCAGATCGAAAAGCAGAAGAAGTGTCATTCCTAACACTGCCTCCACCGGGAATCGAATCCTCACGATGGGCAATCAACTAATAAGCCGTTCCTTCCACAGAGGTCGTCAAATTAAAATCCCTATTCTCTTTATCCTGTGATAGTGTGAGACGTTAAAAGAATGCTAACTAGCTGCCGTTCTTCCGGGCATGTCGTAAGAGGCGACTAAGGGACTAGGGATAAATAGAATATATTAGGCAATAGGCTAGCAATCTACCTATCACCAATGTTCCATTATGACATCGCAAAAAATTCATGCTAAAAAGTGACTTAGGAGATATTATATCTCCAAGGTACTGTCCACCTCGAAAGGGATTAAAGGACGTGAATGTATGTATATGTAGCTCCTTAGTCTCTTTTTACATAACGCCGGTCATTGTCAAAGTCAGGAAAGATATCGGTTGCCTAGCAACGCCTAAACAATGTTATGTAAGTAGTCAATTGTGGCTTCGGTTGCAGTCAGACCATCCCAAGGTCGAGACAGGCGAGCGCAGATATTAGAAGCGAAAATTCATATTTTTACAATAACTACTAAGAGAAAATATACTCGTAGACTTAGTTATACTTCAAATACAATAAATAGACAGTGATTACGGGCTTAGTTACTACCTGTCACATTGAGTACTGACTGGTCAACACGTGGGTTCGAGGTGGCCATAGAATTACTACCTTCGCAATTGCGGAGATGGACACCTGAAACTCTGACTAGCCCGCAAGGGTTAATGGTCGGGAATGCGTTTGTCTTTGTCTTTTGTTTGTCTTTTGATTACGGGACTCATATTTTGCGATCTTGCTAAAGTCAAACAACACATATCTTCCCTATTTCGGTAAATGGTGCTCAATGAAATTCAAACATTGTTATATTCTCCGCACGTTTTAACTATTGTTAAACTTGGTGTCAGGCAAGATATCTGTTATTCTGACAATTAAATCATACGACGATACCGATTCTTTTGGATGTGTTAGAAAAGTGAATTCCGTTTACTAACTACGTATCAAATTTAAACGTGATCATATTAACCTGTGATTGATTAACACAAAAGATAAAAAGTGTGATGCAAATCCTATATGTATGAATGACAAAAGTTAAGATATCTTTATGATTTACACAGATGTTTCTTCAGCCGACTGTACCCAAATTAACAATCCACCAAAACGTAAACGGGAAGACGTAATTTTCAATCAACGGCTTCGCTTATTCAAAAAGCAATCTTGTATCTTTGATTTAGAGTTGTTATTCCTATGCACAGTGACCCTTTCAAGGGCAAAAAACTAGTCTGGTCGCAATCCAGGATTTTGGTGAAAAGAACACGATTCCCTCTTTAACAGGTCATTGACTCGGGCCCTTAGGGTTAAGAAACTAAATTGAGATACTTATGCGTATGTTAAGATTTACATAATGGCTGAAACGTGTATATTCAAGTCCAGACTATGCATAAATTATATTTTATATATGCGCCGTTTATAATTAATTTTTAACTGCATTATTAAATATTGTATACAGATTATGAGAAAAAAAACTAATTCGTTTCATTTAAAAAAGCTTGTAGTTCGTAGTTACACTATATTAGATAATTATAATGGTTCTGGGATGCAAATTAAATTTTGTAGGTTTTGTAGGTCTAGTTATTAGGGTCGCCTAAAAAACCTACACGTGGTCACCAATCTAGGTATTGACCACGCAAAATTCCTTAATTTTGGCGATGGATCAAAAACGAAGTATATGAAGGCAACTACATTATTACTTGCTTTGCAATTTTAAATTAATTGACTGGTTGCACATCTGGTTAGTTAATAATCACGTAGTCCTGATGTAATTGTATTTATTGTAAAATTTAGTGTAAAATTAATTCTTACATACAATTTCTAAATCCTTATTTGAGTCGGCTGTTAATAAAATAAAGTTTATAAGCCATTTGTAGTTAGTAAAACATATCACAAAGCTATCTTCTTTAAATATGTAAAAACATGTTTCGGAAATATTCGAATCTCACGTTACATCTGATAAAAAAAATGTTTACGTTACAATGTCGTTGCTAAGTACATTAAATAACGTTTACTCTTCACTTTATCAAGCAATTATAAATAGGGAAATGTACCTGTCAAGTGGATACTGATTAGTATGTATTACTGATTGTATACTTTAAAATTACTACTGTAATACACATGAATGTCTCGTGCCAGTCTGGGTTTTAAATCTTGCTAACTAGCTGCGTTTCTTTCCGGTTAGTTATACGAGGTAAATGAGACTAGGGGTAAACTTTATTTCATATTAATAATACGAGTAGAATCATTACAACTTTGTTAGTTCGTTCAGCTACAGATTTTGTATTATTTAATTCCAATATGGCAAAGATATTATAATTATGTAAAAGACTCTTCTCTCGTCTGTTTCAGAAAAGAAGACGGAACGTATGTAGGTTTATAAATACAACTAAACAGTGGTTCAGACATAACACCAGCGTTGCGTTTGCCACCAAACGCAACATACCCAGCTGAGTTAGAACCCTTTTGCTGCGACACTAACATGCACAGGTTATACCCCCTAGTTTGTAAGTTCTTTTTTATTGTAAACGTTGCGTATTGTGTATGTTTTTGTGGCTGTAAATAAACGCTTTTATTATTATTATTAAACCTTATTCTACATGCACTATACAAGTAGAACTACAGTATTAACCCTGTGACTATTACACCGGAATTTTTCCAATTGTGTCATAAGAATCTCATTTTTCCATACACACGTATCACTGATAACAGATGAATCACGATTTTCTTTATCAACAATTTATTTTACGTATCCAAGTGTACACTTTACGATTGTTGGCTAGACGAGTGTTGGACTGGGCCTTCCCTAATCGTTAGCTAAATATGACTCAGGGGTTGTATGTAGTTTTCCTAGAAATGGGTGCAGTGGTTTTAGATACACGGAAGGTTCTAGGTTCAATACTTAAAGGGAACATGAACTTATGGAAAGGTATTTGAATTATTTGTTTGTACATTTTTGTAAGTGTGTTTAGTCAGCGTCTGTAGCCAAAGGCGAAAAATAATATCGTCGAATGCTGACTATTTAGTGAAAATGCTCTAAAATGGTTACAAATAGCAGACTCTGCAATTGCGCCAAGGACACAGGAACCTCTGTCTACTCCGAAAGAGATCGTCGTAAAATGTAAATAACATGTATGTATGTATAATACTCCTAAACATTTCAGTTCAAACCTCTGCAATTTAATCGGTATTGATAGATCAATCACTGATTTACAACATCCAATAAAAGGTACAAAGTAAATCGAATGCATAAATTAGGTAACTCGTAATTACAATTTACAGCTTGCAAACTATAGATCTAAGCTCTCCCTCGTTGCTAGTTCGGGGCTTAAAACGTATGTATCCAGCTGCTTTCCTTCTGGTTTGTTAAAATAAAACTGAATGAGTTATTCATATTCTTAGTACGGCTAGTTTCTAAGAGATGTTACGTGTGATGTTTGGTGTTCCATTAGCCATCATCGCGATTATTGTAGAGAATTTCTATTATCTTTTACCCTTACAATAGGCTGTGACGAAAAGTCTGTAATTTCTTATTTCAGTTTACATCTTTGAAGGTTATCGAATTCCTTGAGTAATATACATAGTTACTTACTTATAGATCAAAGTAAAAGAAAATACAAAAACGACTTCTAAAACCCCAAAAATAACTGTATATTTTATTATACGCTTACGGTATTCTATGTAGATAGTATATCGTAAGTACCGAACCAAAAAGGTTAATAACTACCTCCTTTTTATTATTCGTAGTTACGAGTATGATACTAATTGCTTGGTCAGGTGATTCGAGCAGTCTTTAATTAGTTTTTTATCCATTAAATTAGTGTTTTCGCAACCGTGAATCGTTTAGTTTTCAATTGAGTTAATAATAGAGATAGCTATTGGAAATAACGATTTACTAATTGTATTGTTGTGACAGAAAATAGAAATAGAATTTAACACTATTTTGATAGGGCCTTGTCATTATCTATACTTGTTTAAATAAATATATTATTTTATAGTAGAAAGGATAGTTTATATCGAACATAAAATAGTAATATTCATTCGTATGGTTATAAAAAGTTTCTTTACAAATTACGTTTGACTGAAGCGAGCAAACTACAAATTACGAGGCAATCATAACAGAATGGATGATCATAATCGAGAAAATCAGTACTGTAAACACCATCGCGGCTTAAACCGTTTAATTCCGACACAGCTGTTGTCCAATACATTTGAACAAACATCAGGCGGTGAATAGTTTTCGTTTGTGGAAAATTTCAATAGTCGTGAACTCTGGTACTCTAATGCAATAAAAAACGACAGTTCGATGTCCCAGACGAAAAGTTACTTTATTTACCTACACGGATAGTTGTGTGTGCGACAGATCCATAAAACGAAGCATCGGATCTCTAATTTGAAAGGTTTCAGTCATACAGCTGGGAATTTATAGATTGAACTGGCCCACTGGCTTACCGGCGCATGCGTACACCACAACGTGTGAAAAATCCATCGTTCATAGACCCCTTCGAGCGTGTCGCCCCATTTACCCGTCGCTGATCACTCACACCACTACGAAACCAATATAGCATTCATTATGTAACTCACCATCGCATTGTTCTCGACTACCCAGTCTATAGAACAGATTTGGTAGACGAGGTAAGCCCTGACGAGCTCGCTCGTTTTCTTGCTTTTGAACGCATCTTTGGGGCTGCTGAAGGAAAGGTCGAGCTCGTCACGCTGGATGGGCGGCGGCGCGGAGGACAGGGCGCGGAAATTACGAGGGGAAGCGGCGACAATTCTCCTCAGAAGAGCCATGTTTAATTCACGGCTCGCGAAGTTTAAGACGCGTCGCGAACAGACGTGCACCCTTCGCGGAATTCAAACACCGACTGACTGACAGATGGCTGGATCAACTGTCAAAAGAGCGCTCGATACGCAGTGTGCGCAAATCGTTTTGGCAATGCGGGGGCGTGCCTTGCTTTTTATTATTAGCAACTGTGACGTAGGGATGCGTCAAGAGGCAAAGATAACGCGGTGTCCCACGCCGGGGTTGGTTATCAGGTAGTAATTAGATACTACGTGCTGCGTCTGATTACGGTCTAAGCCTCAATTTTGGTCATGCGCAACAAACTGAGGATTCGACAACACTGCACATACCTATAACGGCATGTCAAAATACGTCGTAAAACTGAGTAACCTCAAGTGCAAACATCTGGTACAAGATTTATATCCTTTGTGGGATAAAGTCCGGCCATAGGTAGGACGTCAAAAGATTGTTAACTAACAGACGATATGCCCGGTATGTTGTAGGAGGCGAGTAAGGGACTATGGATTAATGCAATTAAACTGTCACCAATGTCCCATGTGACATCACAACCGCAACATTCATACTAAAACTGACCTAGGAGATATTATCGTGTATTAGCGAGGTTATGTCCGCCCCCAAAAGATGTGTATACATACCGCCCAGAATGTAAATATACATGTTTGAGGTGGACAGATGTTTTCATACATTTATGTTGCGGAGTAAGTAATCTATGCCCGCTTGTTGGCATGCTAGAAAGGCAGTTAATTATCATTTATTTTAAATCTCAGATTAACGCATTTAATGAATGAGCTATAATAATATCTAATCATATTATTATTTGCGCCAAAACAATCGTGCCACTTTCACTAATCAAAAATGACACATTGTTGTTGACAAAACAAATGTATTATTAGGGTATTACCACACACTCAATTATATTTCCTCTAGTGGAAATGGTTATGAAAAACCCGTCTGATTTCCTGAAGGGCCCTTATCGAAGAAACTAAACAATTGATAAAGTAATTGAATCAGGTTTAATTCGATTGTTGACAGATAAGCTATTTTTAGAATGTGTAATTTGAATCATTAGCTTTTGTTTTTTTATTAATAGACGCTTGCAAATGTAAACATTACACATTCATAATATCTACGATGACGAGTAAATAATCGAAAGATTTGGGGTAAATGGAATCTATTGGGCAAGCAACCTGTCACCAATGTTCCATATGATATCACAACCCAAATATTCATGTTAAAAAGTGCGTACGGAGATATTATCACATCTTCGAGGTTCTGTCCACCCAGATTCGCATATAACCTCAGTGAAATCTTACAAAATTACGTAAAAAAAAACAACTGCTTGATATTCTAAATTCTTGACAGAAACGATAATAGGTTGTCAACAAAAACTAAAAGAATCCATATTAATCACAATTTAATAGACAAATTCTTAGTTTGTCTGAAAACCTCCATGGTGCGAACCGTTAACCACCTGAAATCTTAACTCTAGTTCTTAAGCTACTCTGTTCTTCTGCTTTATAGTTTGGTCGTTGATTACATTATAATATGCTATAGATTTATCTTTGTCTTGTAAATAGCGACATGGCTTACCACCTGCCATATTAAGTACTGATTATCTGGTCAATACGTGGGTTCGAGGTGGCCATAGAATATACTACCTTCGCAATTGCGGAGATGGACACCTAAACCTCTGACTACCCCGCAAGGGTTAATGGTCGTGAATGCGTTTGTCTTTTTTATTTATTCTCTATCTTTCTATAATAAGTATATATACGTAGACTAGTACCCTTAACACAAGTCTTAAATGTACTTACCAAGAGGGTTTGTTAAGAACTTGGTTTCCTCATTGTTCTATCCACATATTCAAGGATCAGGAACGTGGTATCATATATTATGCACACTCATATATCATACCGACCTTTCTCTTTGAAGGACATTCATTGTGGTTGTAACATTGAAATCACGTAAAATCAACATCTTTTGTATTTTGCTTCTGCAATACAAATGACGTTGACATTGTTATAAATGAACTGGGCATTCAAAAGATATTTATGATGATTTCAATGGCCTGCCTTTCTCATCGGGATTTCGTATGAGGCAACTAAGGGACTATAAGTAAAATTTGGCATTGTTGGGTGATAGATGAACAACCTTAACTAATACAAAAAAATTTTTGTGACCAATTTGTGTTTTATTTCTTAGAATAATCGGCGTACCTAGCACAGTTGTTTGAGGCTTGAGTCTGTATCAGCGGGTACAAGGTTCAAATCCTGTCTGAGCATGTACCAGTGGAAATGAAGTTTAATGATTTTCTATGTACTTTTTCGTAATAATAATACATATATGCGAAATGCACCGACTAGTACGATGACTGAAATACATCGTAATGGTACCTCCCGTTCTTTTTAACAATCAATAGGTAATGCTTGTAAATGGAGACACGCTTTACCATACAATCTGGTTAACACGTGGGTTTGAGGTGGCTATGAAATTGATCTGCGATATTGAGATGAAATGTCTGACTCTTCTGCAAGTGTTAGTGGTCGTCTAAATGTTTGTATGTTTTGTTCATTTTTGTTTTGTAATGTAGCTCTAATTTTAGATTATGATTGGGGATGTCTAGCCCTTCGTCAGGAAGTTAGATTAGGTCTGTTTTGTACATGATAAGAATTATTTACACGCAAAAGAAGCGTAAAATTAACTTTGGTTCCGTACTATTTAAATGTACGGAAAAGTAGATTGCCACAACTTGTGAGTCTTTTGTTTGTATAAAAGTCTTCCCGGGTAACTTGGCATAATAATGTTATGGTATTAAAATTGAATACTATAAGTTACTAGATTATAATATTTACTCTCGTAACTTTATAAATTCGGGGAAAAAGCATTCTTTGTTTCTTTGTTTCCACGTTTTAGCTTACTATGGAATGTAATGCCATTATATTTTTAAAAATTTCTTTATTAGTGATGTGATATGTAGCACTGATAGACAGATTTCCTTTTTTTAAGTCTTGCTTTAATCAGGCAATCGATATATTTCGTAACTATAAACATATTATTAAAATAATATTCATATTACCTGTTGAACCGTAAAGATAAAATATTAGATTAAATTAATCATTAATAAACGCGCACTTGTAAATCCAGATAACCGCTATCGAATTAATCATTTCGGATAGATAATGTAACTCATTCATACAAAAAGTGATTAGGGGTGTGGGAAATACCTTCCTATTCATACTTTTTGAAGAATTGGGTCAAAACAAATACATTTATGTGTAGCACAGATAACATAATGTAGGGCGTTAATATTGTATGAAAATCTACTCGAGTCTGGAACATCTTTGGTTACATATACACACATATCAGGCCCGTCTCTCTAATGTGAGATAGGTAGAAATGATACTTCCCTCTCAATCTTACAAATCACTTCAATGACATTCATGTTCTTACACACTCGGCGGTCGCGTCGCGGGTATTTCTAACGGCAACCTTTCTCAATGTGTCTATCCGACTGTCTTATTGAGTCACATATTTTGAGACTAAGTTAAGAACTTAAGAAAGTAAATTCTATTTGTTTCACTTCTGTAGTGTACATTCATAGTTCACAAATGTTGATATTCGTACATATTTTTCATCTATTTCATAATAATAATGCTTTACGGGATAGTCAGTAGTTCCCACATGTCAAGTGATATTCTTTGATGCTGGATAAAGGCCCTTACTATGTAATTAGATATTACGATAGTTTCGCGTTCATGTGAATCGATTTGAATCTAATCAATTTATAAATCTTGATAATTTTTAATAAATTCTCTTCATTCATGACTGCTAAACCCTTTCAAGTAATTGTTATGATAATTTATCAGAATTGATGACAATTCGACAATAATCAAATTAAGATATAAATCTTATCAATGTGGATTGATTGATTGATGATTGTCTTAAGTACTAAATAATTACTATTTGACTATATTGATTTGCAAAGAATTATCGCTTGCAAGATACATTTTATATTCTGCAATAATAATTATAACCATTAAGATGTCAAGTGTAAATTTTAATTTATTTTTATGTGCTCGTATATAAAACATCACTTCCCTATATTAACCAATAGCATACGCATAAAAACATGCAAGGAAGGGCGATCGATAGTGTTATTTTCTTCGCTGTTGTATCTAATATAATTACTAGGTTGGAAATTATGCCATTTTCCACCATTGAAATCTGTGAATAACCAAAAAGGAGTCAACAATCGTAACCCAAAAGTAAGAAAGGAAATAAAACACACGCATACTGTATACATAGATACTTTTTATTTGAAAAATACTTCAGTGTCACTAATTCTAGATAAAAACTAATGACAAATATTATGGCATACTACATCCAAACGATACTTCTTTATACACATCACTATGCCTAGCAACTTACACGCTTACACCATATGTACATATACTCTTAGACTATGAAAAATAAACAAATTAAATCACAAGTATCATGATTGTTCACACCACAGCACAACGAAATCTAACGGCGCACTTTGCGTAAACGCCATTTTTGGGGGAATTGAGTTAAATATACAGTTCGATTCAATTTTGTGGCGAAATTCATGGCGAAATTACGACGTTTTTGGCGTCTAGGAAGTAAAAAATATTGAACATTTTATCTTTTCACGAAAAAATTTTCAACTGTAAAACTCTCTACTGTAAAGTTTGCTAAATGGCGTTTAGGACAAGTGCGCCGTTAGGTGTCGACAAACTTGTAAGCTTGCACCAATGATATACATTTATGCGTTCAATGCTCATTTGTCTGTTTACTACACTGAAAAACAGTATTACGGTATGTAATACTGTAACTTTCTAAAACCAAAGATGATTAAATACATTATTTGCATGGTTGTAGATGGATTGAAGCATCGTACGTCTGAGAGCTTGTATGAAATTATTATTATGAGTAATAAAACGCTGTTCTGTACTATGGAACATTATGTAGATATAAGTAATACCTTTTAGGTTACAATATTAATATTGGTTACTGTATGTGTCATGAATAAATTGTAACACATATGTAGCGTTTTGAAACAAATATATTGGTAGTATTGTATTGTTACAAAAAAATAAAAAATATTCGTAAATTACTTGTGCGACGTAAACACATAATTTGCCAAAAATTACGATGTTTCGAATTACTTAAATTATTGCACATTTAGGACAGGATATTTTTCAAAGTGTTTTGGAAACTTAGAAACTTTCACATACAAAACTGATGCACCAATAGAGTTAATAGAAAGCACTCCAAATATATGTCTTTACTGAACGAAACAAATTATTTTGCACAATTATGCAAGTTGTCTCTTGAAATATTTAAGATGTCGTGTACATACAATATTTCAAACAATCATTTATTTGCGTTAACTAAATTCTCGAGTTCTAAATACCAGTTTCAGACATAACACCAAAGAATTTGTATAAAAACATCAAAATTCACCATGTACATAGCTTATATAACTTATTAAATAGTCACATTCAAAGAAAAATCATACACAAAATACATCTATTTGTGGTGTTGTCGTAGTTTAGCATAACAAATAACATTTGTTCGATACAATCTTAAAAATAAACTATACAACTAAAGTATTGTATAAATAAATATATTATTTTACTAAATTGTGCCTGCTTCTGAAGTTACGTAAGCAAAAACATATAAATTCAAAGCAACGATACATAATTAAATTAATATCAATAAACTTAAAGAAATGGATAGATTTTCAGGCATTTTCTATACGTTTCATCAGAATTATCTTGTTCCTTTAATACATATTTCAATAAGAAAAAAACATATTTTAAGAACAAATATTTTCGACAATCTATAGCATTATATTTCAGCTACAAAGACACAATATCGTTTACAACCTTAGCAAAGCTACAAAAATGTTGAAGGCATTCTATTGCATCATTAAAACCTAGTCATCTAGATAGAAAACACTGATTTAGCACTCTTATAAAGGCAAAATTTAGCTTATTGCATTACACTAGCATTTACTACAATGCATACATATTTATAAAAACTAAAGGGTGACATTAGAAGTAATATGAATCGCCGAGTATGTATGCGAAGGTATATGGATGTGGGGAAGATAGTTTACAATAAGTTTTAAAATATGATAATTGGGAAAAATAATCTAATGATTACTACCTATGCCTTTAAAAGGAAATAGGCTTGATGTATATGTGATTATGGTTGTTTAAAGGGAGTTAAGAGAATTCCATGAATAAAGTCTAAGTTGCTCATGGTAAAACTTATTTTATGTAACAAATTTTAATTTAATGTAACTGTTTTTTTTCAATATGTATACATATATATCTTACGTATTTATTGCATATATAGGATCGTATATGAATAAATTATTTAAGATACTTCTATAAACATTTCTAGATTGGTTACTTACTCCAATAGCAATACTTAACAACTACGATAGATACATAATTCAGAATTTAGTCTAATATGTACTTTTGAATCATTTTTATCCAAAATTTTGAACTACCCTCAATTCGAAGCCAATTTGAAAATAAAAATCTGAGATTCCAAAGATATGTTCACAATGACTTAATTATTTAACTAGTTATAAATGAATCTAGTTTACATTCTAATAAAACTCTATATCTAGTGACTTTACCGTTCATCTGGGATTATCACTTACAAGTACTGTACATAAATAAAAAATGCTTTCAATCACTTATTTACAATCAAGTTTCACTTATGACTTGGTGTTTTGTTGGCCTTAACAACTAGAGAATATATAAAATTTGACACCACACAACGCGTATTAATAACTCTAAATCTCTACTTGACTACTGCAAAAAGTATATGTTATCTGAAAACGAAAGGATAGGTTTGCGCAGATATAAGTAATTTTACAAAAAATAATTCCAACGCATGATTTACACAAAAAAAAGAATAACTTTAGTTATGGCTACATATTTAAATAAGTATTTTTTCCATCTAATCTAAACTGATGAATAAAAAGATTCATTTTAGGCAATTTCATTCATTAAAAACTTCGACTACGCGAATATTGTATCAATAAGTGCGTACAGCAACAAGCTTTTCCGCCACCTAATTAAATCAAGTTAGACGAAACTAAAAGAAACTGCACTTTGTATTCACCATATTATATAGTTGTTAAGTATACGAGTAGTAATATTTATGAAAGACTTACGATTTTCATTCATTTTACAAGCAAAAATGAACTTATATATATTTTATAATCGAAGACCTTTGCTACCCGACGTTTCAGCCATGTTGCAATGGCCGTGGTCACGGAACAACTGAAGGTAAGGTAAAGGTAATACTCTGTTTATAATAAGAGATAAGTCCAGTTTTCTTGTAATACGAGTAGTAGAACATAGTTGTTTATGCAAAACCATCTATATATTACCACCAAATAAGAGAAGAACAAACCAACAACTACAACACTATATCTGCGCAAACACCTTTATTTCACTAGAAAAATATAGCGTAAAACAACTTCTATGAATCACACGTTTGCTAGTTGAGGCACGACATACAAAGTGCCCGCACTTCAGCCTACACTACTCTACGATAAGGAGGGGCGAGGGATTTAGTCCTACCTAGCACTTTGGCGTGTGTGAACAGGGCTGCATATTGTAAGTCTCGATGTAAACTTCCTATTGAATGTTCCTTCATTTAGTAAGTTTGAGTTTATTGCTGTGGTGACTTGCGAGTAACTTTATCGGGCGCTCCGCCAACTTAGCTTATAGTCCTAGTCAATAGACAGTTTTAATACAGTACTTGGGTTAATTTGAACAGGAGTATATAAAGTATTGTATATTATCAACATCACCATTGATTTTTATGTATTGCATCATATAATATCTTTTCTTTAGACATATGACAGTCAGATAGACGCCATATTGTAAAAGGATGATGTTAGAAGAACCTATAACCGCCGAGTGTGTATAAGGAGGTGTATGAGTGTCAATGAAGCGAAAGTGGTTTATCAGTACATCGGTACAGATGGGGATCCGTGATCGTCGCCTACCCCTCTACAGGAAATCAAGCGTGATGTGTATGTATGTAATATCTTTTGCTTAATTATGAGTACTTTAAACTAATGCACGTTTGTTTTTGAACAAATAAAGGCCTGCTTACACACACCAAATTGCATCACGTACTTCTAGCCATTACGAACATACAATAAAACTTAGAAAAAAGTATCCAACTATTTACAATTCACTCGAAAAAACTTTTCAAAGAGTTTAGTGTCCAATTCAAAATGCGAAAAACTTTTTCTCACCACTTAAGAAATAAGTATAACAACTTTCAAAATGTGGTTCTATGTTCTCTAACCAATTAAATTATGGTCAAAATAGAAACTTTAAACATTTCTCACATTTACAGTTCGCATTTCAACTGCAGTAAGAAAAAGTCAATATTTTACTCAATATACACTAAAAAAATTAACTTGAAACATTGCATTATAATTTCAAGGTTTATCAATCACCGCACTCCATACTTCATTACATCTCTCTACATCTAATGGAATAACTTAGGATACTTTTAAAGGTAAATAGGATTTTATCTTAATACCTATTTATAAACCTAAATGTAATCGATTTGTGTTACTTTTTACAACAATACTTATATAGTATATCATTACTTTCAATTACTGTACTGATTGTACGTTGACGAATTCATTCATTCCATCTGTCATTCGGTCACTGAACGAACGAAGCCATCATTACACTAACGATTTTTGTTATTATTTGCAGTTTATTATTTTGCATTGATTGCACTTCACCTGTTATTACTTAAATTGCACCGGCAATTATGTATTGTCCTTTTTAGAAATTTGTTCACGATACCTGAAAAAATATATAATAAAGAATAAGTTGAGACTATGTTAATTTTTGCTTATATGCTAACGACTGATCGCAATGATAAAGAGTAATTCGGCGTAGCTCAGTTGTTAAGAGTTTGACTCTGTATCAGTGGGTACAGGATTCAAATCCCGCTCGTACATGTATTTACGAAATGCGTTGAATACTACGGTGAGACAAAACATCGTGAGGAAACCAAGCTGTTCCCCGAATAGGTAATAGTTAGTGCTTGTATACGGCGACATGTCTTACCACCTATCACATTGAGTACTGACTATCTGGTCAACACTTGGGTTCGAGGTGGCCATAGAATTACTACCTTCGCATTGCGGAGATGGAAACCTGAACCTTTGACTACCTACGAGGGTTAATGGTCGAGAACGCGTTCGTCTTTTTTGTACATTATCTTAGTATTATCTCCGTTTAGGGTATAAATGTATAGATGGACTGATGACCTGAAAAAGGTCGCTGGTAGTGGTTGGCCGAGGGCCACGAGTGATCGTGTTTTGTGGCGTTACCTTGGGGAGGCCTACGTCCAGCAGTGCACTGTCATAGGCTGATTGATTGAGGGTATAAATTGTCCTTTTTTATCAAGACCCACATTACATAACCCTGTGTCTGAAACACCAACTTATAAACCTCAAAGTTGTACCTAATTGGAGTCTGATTCCTCATCCGCCATGGAGCGAAGCTTTGAGAGCGTCCGCCTCGTGTTGGGCGTGTCATCTTCTTCGTCTGACGAGATCACTATCTTCTGCCGCGGCTTCACGCCGGTCTGGCCTCGGGTCATTCTGCGGGCGGCTGGGTCTGTCTCACCTATTGGAACGATACGTGATTAGTATCAATCGGGAAATATAAAGCGTAAGGTTTTTGAGTATCTTATATTGTGTCTGGGGAAATTATGGAAATGAAAGTGCTGATCAAGCTGAACTTCATGTGAATCCTGCCCATTTCTCATAATAGTGTGCTACAGCATCACAGTCCAGTGTCGCGTTTGTAATCATTTAAAACTCAAATTACCATAACATATTATATAGATATTGATATTGGGTTAGTATTAGCCGGATCCAGGAAATGTTTGTTAGAAAAAAAATTATTTTTTGTTTATTACAGTCGCTAACGGTGAGAGAAAATATCGTGAAAAAACCTGCCAATCCCTTGAGAGTATATAATAAATATCCAGTGTCTGTATACGGTGACATGATTCACGGCGTACCCATCACTTTCAGTGCTCTCTATATATGTAAACGCGGCTTTTGAGTGGCTCAAACTAGTGGTTTTGACTAGTCCGTCATAGTACATACATACATACACATCACGCCTGATTCCCTGTAAAGGGGTAGACAGAGATCACGGATCCCCATTTGTCCCGATCCTGACAGACCACTTTAGCTTCATTGATATTCATACATCCTCTCATACACTCTCGGCGGTTATAGGTACTCCTAACGTCACCTTTTTTCAATATAGCGTCTATCTGACTGTTATATGTCTTATTAGGCCGGCCCCTACGTAACCGCCCTTCCACTTCACTCGTATAAATATATATTTCACTCATATAGTCCGCCATAGTAAAAAAAAGGGAGTGTGTATACACAAGGCGTGAGGCGTATGTATGTATATTTGACCAATAGACCGAAACTAATAACAACCACTTTCAATCTTACTGAAAACTTCATTCTATGAACGAATGATTGATTGATATGGCATTAGATTACTATATACGGCGATACGGTTCACTACCTATCACGTTGGGTGCTGTCTATCTAGTGAAACGCAGGCTTCCAGTGACCCATACCTAACATGCCTTTAACATTTCGGAAATGGGCATTAAAGCACCTGATTACCCCGCCACAAAAACACACAAATCGTCAAGCGTATGTATGTATAATTGACCAATAGACCGAAACTAATAACAACCACTTTCAATCTTACTCAAAACTTCATTCCTTGAACGAATGATGATTGATATGACATTATTCACTAACTATCACGTTGGGTGCTGTCTATCTAATGATACGTGGGCTTCGAATGACCCATACCTAACATGCCTTCGAAATTTCGGTAATGGGCATTCAAGTCCCTGACTACCCCACCACAAAAACACACACAAATCGTCTAGCGTATGTATATATATATTTGACCTATAGACCGAAACTAATAACAACCACTTTCAATCTTACTGAAAACCTTCATTCCTTGAACGAATGATGATTGATATGGTATTTCATTCAATCTTACTTCATTCCTTGAACGAATGATTGATTGACATGCCATTACACTACACTACTAAACTGACCAGCGTGCGCCTTGGGCTTGGCCTTGGCTTGCTTGGAGCGCTTGTCCTGCTCCCGCTGCTCCGCCTTGGCCTGTCTCAGCGCCTGGCACTTCTCCAGCGAGGGCTTCCCCTCCAGCCCCGCCGCGATCAGCAGCTCCATCATCTTCGACACGCGCTCCTTGTTCTTCGTGCAGCCTGGAGAAAAGCGAAGATGGTTATGTAAAGCCTTTGACTGTATGTTAGAGGAACTATAGGACTAAGGGACAATAAGTGCATTGTACGTGAGTTAACATGCTGTTATATAGTTTTAAGAGATTCGCGATTTATACTCAATAAACTTAACTATATTATTACTAACTTAACTTTATTAAATAAAAACATACGCGATAAGTCCCGTTAGTTATTAATCATGCTGTTATATATTTCTGGAATGTTTTAGTGTGAATATTGGAGGATTGACAAGCAAACTGTGAATAATACTCGTTATTAACGCTATCTCAATCAGGGGTTATGCTTTAGTTGATCGAAGAGTTACGTTTCGGGGATTCTGACTACCGCATAAGACAGATAAGAAAACGAGTATCAAGAGTGTACTTAATTTGTTTGATGGTCTGTACCTGAACAACTGTACATGTGCTTTAGGTTCCGCTAACGAACAACACTTAGATCAAACCTACACAATTATCTGTATAATCAGCCTATACTATGAAAGTTATACACTCCAGTTATAACATACTGCACATACAATAATAATAATAATTGGACATTATTACACCAATTGAACTAGCCCCTTGTAAAGTACATTTTAAGACTTGTGTTAAGGGTACTAGTGAACGTATATTTAAGAAATATATACTTATCATATATAAATAAATACATGTATAGCATATATAATCAACGACCAGACTGGAAAGCAGCAGAAAAGCGTAGTTCTTAACTCTGCCTCCACCGAGAATCGAAGCCACGAATTAGCGTTCAGGTGTCTAACCGATCGCGCCACGGAGGTCGTCAACAACTACGAACATACGAAAAGAACACTTACCTTCAACCAGCTTCTTGTAATCGAAGCGTATGCCGGCGGCCTTGCAGAACTTCTTCATCTCCACTATACCTGGCTCCCTTAATTCCTTGGGGACGGGGGGACGGCCACGGCGACCTGTTCCCCGGGAAGTGTTGCTACCTGTCGAGTTCCTGCTGCCCTTCGGCCGGCCTGGAGGTCGCTTTAGGGGGACGTCCTGGGAAGGGAGAAGCATTATTTACATACATGTACATTATTGTTCAAGAACCTGGAATTCTATTTTCTAACAATGTCACTGTTTTGCGACCTCGAAGTAATCATCTTTGTATCATAGCTTTCGTCAGTCGGCTTTCGTCAGTCATACGGTCTTCATAACGCTGCTGCTGGGTATCTCGTTAAGGGACAGAGTCCGGAAAGAGATTATCAGGCAAAGAACCAAAGTGATAGACATAGTATATTGCTGTTCTAAACAAAAGCAGTGGGCCGGTCACGTCTGCCGTAGAACTGACGACCGTTGGAGTAAAACGGTTCCCGAGTGGAGGCCGCGCCTCGGTAGGGTAACGTAATGACGCCCCCTGCCAGGTGGACCGATGACCTCAAGAACGTTGCTGGTAGTGGCTGGATGAGGGCCACGAAGGATCGTCTTTTGTGGCATACCCTTGGGGAGGCCTACGTCCAGCAGTGGACTATTACAGGCTGATTGATTGAATGTATACTCACATCATCGCTGTCGCTGTCATCGCTTCCATCCGACCCTGAGGAGTCATCTGATGATGAAGAGTCCACTGTCGTCACCTGGAAACCAATTAGATACTGTAAAACTAGTATTTGTATAGAGAGCTTTATTCGCGTTCCGTCCCCGTGTCCGTCACCAAAATTCAATCTTGGACTACCTTATCCTACATATAAGGTGAATACTTCTATTCGTATTTCTACGCGTTTCAAAGAAAGAAAGAATAACATTTATTCACTGCTTATATACATTTTACATAACACTATTTATACACACTTTGACAGAACAATAATACATATAAAGAGTAGGCACTTGATGCAATGAAAAGGTGCTGTCTCAGTATTATAAGCTGCATCACTAATCCTCCGTTTTTGTTGAGCCCAAAAAGGATTTAAGCACATAAATAGCTGGAGGCACTAAGATATTAGAAATCTTTTGTGATATGCTCTTACTATTTATTACTTATATCAAAGCCATCCCAACCCAATATTTACACTAAAGGTAACCCAAATATTATGTCTACATCATTCTGAACACTTAAAACGGTATGGTGCTTACTTTAAAGCTGATCCAAATATTATATCTCCATGATTCTGTCGGTAACTGTATTTAAGTACTTTATAAGCTCTCTTACATCTTAAAATCCCTCACCTCATTAGAAACAACGCCCCTCGCCTGCAGTTTGGCCGCAGCCAGTTTCGCCGCCGCCGCCTTCTGCGCCGCGATCTGGGCAGCTTGGGCCGCCAGCTTCTCCCGTTCAGCGTTCGCGTCGTAATAGTTGAAGAGCACTTCCATTGACACTGGCACATCGCCGAAGTACACTTCGTTCGGAATATGGGACGAGTCTAGGCAGTCGTCGCTCCAACGCCTGGACATATAAGATTTAAAAGGATGAACGTTTAGGATAAGTAATAGGGTGATAAAGTAGCAAATGAATGGTTGTGAATAATGAATGATGACAGATCTGAAAAAGGTCAAAGCGTACCCTTTGGGAAGCATGCGTCCAGCAATGGACTGACATACGCTAATTGAGTGATTAAATAATGGATGAGGCTAAGGATTCAGACGCCTACATACGTATAGTTGAACCACATCGAACACAGTAACTAAATTACGATATACTACATGTTTAATCGACGGCGTGGTATATTATGTTTCACTACATAGGGGCTAAATCAGTACATGTAAATGGTTACACAAAAACCACATACCACCCTGTCATTATATTATAATTAATTACCACATACAATGCAAACCCTGTCATTATATTATATTTAACTACCACATCCAATGCAAACTCTAAATATAGTTCTATTGTGTTGTCCCTCAATACTTATCTATTATCTCCCTACATGTACATATGATTCCCCCGTTTTACATCCTCACCTCCGAAACTGTATCCCAGAGAAGTCCTTCCGGAACGGCCTGACCGCATAATGGTAGCCTCCGCCCCCGCGCGGCCTCCCCACGGGCGCCGCCCCCCGCACCACCCCCGCGGCGGGGGGCGATGCTACTTTTACTGGGGTAGCACCCGGGGGCTTCGGCTTGTTGGTCGACCCCTTCGGACGACCGCGTTTCTTCGGCTAGAAGGAAAAAAGTATAATTGAATCTGAGTGTAATGTAATGTACATACACATTCACGTTCGTTAATCCCTTTCGAGTTGGACCTCGGAGATATAATATCTTTTAGGTCATATTTTAGCATAAATATTAAGGTTGTGATAACATATGGAGCATTGGTGACTGGTTGCAAGCTCATTTATGCCAAAGAAACTATTTTTCAGAAAAGTCAGTAAGTAAACAATTTACATTAATCACAATAACCCAACAAATATCTGTATAAATAAACTTACCTCTAAGCCAGGTGATATAGCCTTCCCGGGTGTTAAACTGCTATTCGATTTGTCCGGACTGCCAAAAGCCTCTGTTTTCACTTGACCCTCACTGAAACAATACCAGAAAATACATACATAAATTGTGACACATTAAAATCTGTTTTTTTTTATGTAATATAATTAAAAGAATTAGTACAAAGTGTATTGAGAAATCTTTTACTGGTCTGAAAATATCAATAATCTACTAATAACTCCTATATAGTTTAACAATTAAACTTACATCGTTTAACTGTGTAACTGTGGTGCTAGTAATTAATATCTACGAATAAACAACAGTAGAAATCAGTAGAAACAATCTACTGTGCCTCCTTTGACAATATAAGGTGAAACCTTACAAGAGTAAGAGCGTTGTATATATTTATAATATAAAACTTACACTTTTGTTGGTGTAGCGTCTGTTTTCACTGGATCACCTGCTGTGCTGTTGTTCACTGCCTCTGTTTTTGATTCTGTAATACATAAAAATAATGTTATATAGAAGACTTAGACCAACTTTACCAAAGATGTATAATATGGAAAATATGCTACTTGTATGACAGAAATGTGTTAATCTTATTTTTATGTGATACAAAAGCGTTTTCTCAAGAATCGGGAAAACTTAAGAATACTTAATAGCTAATACTCTAATACTAGTGACTAACATTACTTACTAAAACAGAACAGAAACAGCAGAAACTAAAACTTAATAGAATTATATGGTGAGGGAAAACATCGTGAGGACACCTACCTGTTTGTTAAACAGTTAGTGCTTGTAAATGGCGACCACTTGTCACATTGAGTACTATCTGGTCAACACGTGGGTTCAAGGTGTCCATAGAATTACTATCTTCGCAATTGTGGAGATAGAAACCTGAATTTCTGACTACCCCGCAAGGGTTGATGGTCGTGAATGCGTTTGTCTTTTTGTTTTTTATTTCTAACTAACTAGTTCTAGTATTTTAACGGGTGTTGTATGTAAGGTTTATAGTTACCTATAGGTTTATCTGCTTTGTCATCAACAGCTTTATTGGGTTGTGTGCCATCATCTGTAAAAACAAGATAACATTAACAATACATCATATATCAGTCAAATTCTATAAAGGACAGCAGCAATCAGATGCATGTAATAAAATACAAGAATATTGTCCTCAGGATATTCATTATACATTGGAATTGGTTAACTAACTAATGACATATCAGATCTCACTTTTTAGTCAACTCAATTTTCAAATATATGCCGACATAACCTTAGTGGTGCATGGCATATTAAAAAATAATAATTCAAAAACAAAAATAAATTGATGTGTGATATGTAGAGCCCAAAATAATAATACCTTTTCTAATTTGATCAATATGTGCTGCATCTGTCCTCAAAACTGTTCCATCTGGAAAATAAATAAATTACACATTATATATAACACTAAAACACATTATATTCTTAGGGATAAGCTGCGGTTGATCTCTGTCTACTCTCAGAAGGAACACTGGGGTTACAGCATACATACAGAGCAGTAGGCTGAGACCTTGAATCCCCATCTGTCCCTATCATCTCCCCATTTGACACTTATAAACCTCCTCATACACACTCTTCAATTATAGGTACTATTATCACCCTTTTTCACAGCATTATAATGAAATATAATAGTGTCCATCCCTAATATCAATACAATGTGTTCCCTTTTAAATGATATTTATCATTATAGCGCGAACCATGATAAACTTTAATCCTAACTTTACCACAAATAAGATGATACTAATTAAAGGTTATATCTAGTAGGATCTTAGGAGTTAAAATATTCTTACCTTGTGCTTTGTCCCCGTCCAATCGATTCACTTCATCTGGCTTGAATATATCTGTTTTTATTTTGATCTTTGGCTGCTCACCTTCTGACGTTTGCTGAAACAAATTGAGAATTTTAATAAACTTTCTGGATACATAAACAATAGTTAAAATGCATGGCAAAAAAATATATAGACTATATAGAGACAGATATTCATGAATTTAGGTCCAAGAGGATAGGAAGAAATATGAACCGACCTGACAAAACCTTTCCTTTCACCTCACTACTCTTAGGGTTAATTTATATTAGTGCAGACTCAAAGTGAAGCATAAATGCAATACTTAACATATCCAAATTCAACCTTATCTGCACTACATTATGCACATATTATTACTGATAACTAAATGGAACCTATGTGTATATGGACACACAAATCTACAAGAATGCATGCGTTTCAAAATCTCAGAAGTAATGTAAGTGTTACACTGTGAAGTGAAAGTTGAATTTGTTACATTCAGTTTCAGACAGACACTTCGCTTAACTTTGTTTCTGTGCCTGTATAAATTTACCATTAGACAACCTTCAAGCATGTTCTATTCTTTGTATTAAATTTCTATAAGCTATGCTTAATCAGATAAAAACTGGGCACACTCTTCCTGACGATGAGCAATAGACAAAGACAAACAAAGACAAACATGTTCACAACCATTAACCCTTGCTGGATAGTCAGAGGTTCCGGTGTCCATCTCTCCAATTGCGTAGGTTTTAATTCTATGGCCACCTCGAACCCACATGTTGACCAGATAGTCAGTCCTCAATGTGACAGGTGGTACAACACTTATAAGCACAAACTATTACCTGTTCGGGGAACAGGTAGGTTTCCTCACGATGTTTTTCTGTCACTGTAGTAATGAGCAATAGATACAAATTAACTACCTACCATCATCTCATTTTCCGGATGCGGCCGTTTCTGTGAGTCTGTTGGCTCCAGCTTGATTTCTGGCTTCAGTTGTTTCACATCCAGTGGCTTTTGTGCGTCCAGGGGTGGCAGGAGATGCGGCTGCGGAGGCCACGCTGTTTTGTGCATGCCCACATCGGCGTAACCTTGCACTGGAAGTATAGATCTTGGTTAAAACTAAGAATAATTGTACAGACACCAAAGCAGTTACAGTAGTAGGATATTACTGTGTTTCTTTTCTTTATATAGGGTAAGGAAGTTATAGTAAAGAGTATTCCCCACTGAGTGATCATGTATAATATAGGAACTATTTAAATATTCACTGCTGGGGTGTTTATCATTGTAATGAATGAATTATCCACCTTCACTGATAAAATGCTTATTAGGTATCCTGGGCCCAAATCTGCTAATGCATTTTATCACAAATGCAGTTCAATTTCAGATCAGTAATAGTGTGAAATTGGTAGTGTATTAGCAAAAGTCAAATTTGACCATTGATATCAGCAAAAATTACAAATTTCACTTTAAACATTTGATATTGAACTGATATTCGGCAAAAAGCATTAGTGAACTTGGGACCCTGGTATATTGGTCTCCTGCTGACACAATATGCATATTTTTTGGTATTATCTGTGCCTGTAATAAGCAGCATAGCCTTTCTGACTCATAAGGTACCTGATAGGTGAAAATAGGGTATCATAACAAAGCTCAGGTGTTAGCCATTACTCTATATTACAATACAGTTATAACAGATATAGTTATACAATTATATGCTGTTGAAAAGACAAAAGAATCATGAAAATAGATTTAATGCAGTTGAAAGTCGGCCACTGAGAAGAATGTGAGGAGTGACATTGAATGATACAATTATAAATAGTGTGATAAGGGAGGGCATGCTTTTGTGGTTTGGATATGTTATGTGGCTAAACGATAGTAGATTGATAAAAGGAATATATGTGGGTGTAGTGGAAGGGCAGTTATAGGGGTCGAACCAAAAAGACATGTCAGTCATATAGACACCGTATTGGAAAAGGGTGACATTCGAAGTACCTATAACTGCCGAATGTGTATGAGGAGGTGTATGTGTCAATAAAGCGAAAGTGGTTCATCAGGATCGGGACATATCGGGATCTGGGATCTCTGCCTACCCCTTTCACAGGGAATCAGGTGTGTACACATAAACTTACCCATATGTGACTGGGACATCTGCAACTGAGCTTGTGGTGGCTGCTGTGGCGGAAAACTCTGATGGTGAGGGTAGTTCTGATGTGCTGGCGGAGCATAGGACAGGTTCTGAGGAGCGTAGCCTGCCGGAGGTGGTGGCCCATATGCTGTGAAGGGGTCTGGTGGCGGATAATGGGTGTTGTATGCCCCAGCGTATGGTTGGTAGGGAATATGGTGTCCATTATCTGAAAACAAGTTGGTTATTAACAATTTGTGATTGTAAAAGAGAATTTTAACAATAATTTATAAATTATGCTGCTTACTTAAGCACTGCTTAGGAATTTCTCATACACTAATCCAATAAAAGGAATAAAATCCAGTGCCTAGAGTATTTGCCTATTTTATCACAGTGTTTTTAAGTCAAAGATATTAACTGCCACTTACTAGTGTAGGTGGGAATCAGTGTATATCCTGAAAACACTGGTTTTATATTTACGCGTATAAAATAATTAGTATCAAACTAAATAAAAACTTTCTCAGCACTGGAGTTTCAGGATTTTTTAATCTAAGGTTCATTAGGTGGCAATTAGCATACACTTTTGTGATACAAAATGAATTAAAACAACTACTAATGGATATAACACAATACCAAATTAAATTCAATTCGTTTTTACAATAAAAACAAAAAAATATTCCACTACAAAAAACATAACCAAACTCAACTTTTGACAGCTAAAAAAAGTTTTGTTTTTGTTTTGATACATGCAGATTTTGTACAAATAAATTTGGTTATTTCGAGACTGCGTGAGATTTATTTTACAGAAAATATGATGCTTTATCAACTTACCCATGTAATTGAGTGGTAGTCCGTTCCCCTGGACCACTCCGTGGCCAGGTTCTTCCATGCGAAGCCTCTTTTGATTCATCCTTTCAGCCTCATAGTTCATCTTGATAACTAAAAGGAAGGTTGTAATTTAGTCAAACACTCAGTTAATACTCCAATTAACACTTCAATCTCTTCACAAATGACCTAAACACTACGAGAGAGACATTAATTGAGAGACGCCACTTGGACGCTCAGCACAGGTTATAAGCATAGTCAAAGCAAACAAGCGTACCTTTGTTGGTCAATAATTGGTATCGATTTTACTGACAAGATGTACTGCCGGCTTTCACCTGAATAGGTTGGTGCATAATAGAGCGCTTTAACAGGATGAAATAATTGTTGCATACGAAATATGCATCCAATTCACTTAGATATGACAGAAAAATCACAAAAAAACACAAGTGAAGCCGACTTGAGGACTTTTTGTAAGTCATTCGTTCAGTTTTATTTTATTTTTTGATGCTGTTTAGTTGGCAGCAATGAATCATTCGTTCATTATAAAACTACATACACACGACTCGCGTAGTGGTTCGAAAAAGTACCTACAATAACTCGCAATGTCAGTATCATTTTTTATACAAGGCTTTTGACTAACAAGACTTCAGACTATACCAGAAAACAATCACCTTGACACGAACATTATAAGCCCAAATTCTCTAATGCGTTTTAGCTAAATGGCAGTTTAATCTTCCACTACTGACGATTGCTGCTGCTCCAATAATAACTTAATATATTATTGTAGTACGATTGAATTAACTTTTTGCTAAAAGCATTGGTAGACTAAGGCCCTTGAACGCTTGTTTATTATTATAGATAGAGGCATTTTTAGACTATATTTCAGTAGTCTTTAAGATTCAAGTACTTATAAAACATTAAAATGTGTCTAAGCACAATTTTTACAAACAAAAAAGTTGTTTAAAATTTTCAACATAATTCAGCAATTAAAGGCGTCCGCTTATTGAAATTAACCATGCATATTTAAATCATAATCATCATCGATAGTTTTTCATAATTAAATTATAATAATATATGTACATAGTTATGTTACCATTGATTCCGATATAGCAAACTGAAGGAGTAGCGGATTTAGTTAGTAGCCAAGTCTAATCATATTTTATTCTATTTATATTATATTATTAGTTTTTGAATGGAGCGTACCTCAGTAAGTGTATTTGGGGAGAATAGAAGTTTACTTGTAATTGACTAATATATTATATCCAATCGTAGATGTGGTAACGTTTTGGCCGCCCCAGCAAGGAGGCAAAACGGTTCGAAAATCCCTACAGAAGGGTAAACAGATATCATAAGATTTGCAAGCAAGCCTTTCGGAATTTAGGGTTTATTCTTCGTACTTGTGCAGGCTTTCACAGCATACATGCTGTAAAGGTTCTGTACAACTCATTGGTACGAAGTAGATTAGAGACGAGTGCTATTATTTGGAATCCACATGAAGCTAAATATAGCCTTATGCTGGAACGAGTCCAAAATAATTTTTTAAGGTTTATTTATTGGAAGTCGTATGGTACATATCCATTCTATCCGCTGATGTATCCCACGCTGTTCATCTTGGGCATGGTGGGGTACGATAGGCTGGAGGCGCGCAGGTCCTGGGTGCTAGTCAGCTATTTGCTTGCCGTCCTGAGGGGGATAGAGCACAACCCCATGGTGCTCGGGCAGCTTGCGCTGTGCGTGCCCAGTGGCTCCCTCAGGCGCCGTCGCGATAGGCTGCTGCGGGTGCCTGCGTGTCGTTCGGAGCTCCTCCGGCGGTCGCCCCTCGTGCGCGGCGTCCGGCTGCTCAACGGCATGGCCGACCTGGTTGACCTCTTCGTCTGCGGCAGGACTGAGTTCAGGGGGGTTGCCATGCGTTACATATGCTATGAGCTTTGATTGCCTCTGCTGATGCTTTAAATAATTATTGTTATCTAGGTTTAGTGTTCAATGTTTTTTGTGTAATTTCAGTGTAAATGTTTATTAGTAAATTGTATTGTATTGGCAATGATACCGTATTGGGAAACCTGTGATGGTGTTATTGTGAAATGTAAATAAATAAAAAAATCACGGATCTGCATTCATCCTGATCCTGTCTGACCACTTACATAAGATAATGCTTTTTTGACATTATATACATAAACTTACATAAGCTCGGCGGATATCGATAGATATTTCTAACGTTAAATTTTTTACTCATTCGTAAGCAACTTGCTAGAGTACCCGCCACATAAGGTGGCAGTAGCCAAACTTGGAACTAAATTTGACGTTTCCGCCATTGCGTGTTATTTTGTATGAAAAGTAAATTTAGTATTACCAGCGTTGTGTTTTTTGCCCACTCTTTGTAATTTTTATGTTTGTTAAGGGTGATTATAATAAATTGATTTCTGGAGTTTCTTGTTAGTTCTTCTCCAAGGGTCTCCGCTGAACTTCTTCTTCTCAATCGTTACGCTCTTATCAGAGCGGTCGTGGTCTTCATGACGTGGCATCTTGAGCAGCCGAAATGGTTGGTGAACTAACCTCGGTAAAAATATGTAAAGACAATGCTCAGTGCCATGTTTGAAATAATTTTTTTACATACATACATACACATCACGCCTGATTCCCTGTAGAGGGGTAGGCAGAGATCACGGATCCCCATTTGTCCCGATCCTGACAGACCACTTTCGCTTCATTGACATTCATACATTCTCTAATACACTCTCGGCGGTTATAGGTACTCCTAACGTCACCTTTTTTCAATATAGCGTCTATCTGACTGTTACATATATGTCTTATTAGGCCGGCCCCTACGTAACCGCCCTTCCACTTCACTCATATATATTCCTTTTGTCAATATATAGTTTTTTTAATTTGTACTTAGGTCATAAAATAACTTTCAAAGAGAGCTTATGATAGGGCCTATTTTGAATAAAAATATTTTGACTTTTGACTTTGGTATATTAATTTGTTTTATTTGAGTTTATAGCTCTGCAACCAAAGATCGTTACAAATGAAACCTCAATATAATGTATCGAGCCGTATGGCACAGTGAGTGCTAGTTTTGGCGTGTTTACGGGCAACACTGGATTACGCGACTGTGGCGACGCCTCCAACTGCCACCTTATGTGGCGGGTACTCTACCTTATCGATATTTTTTTTAACTCAGTGTTTAAGTCTTAGTTAAAGTAATAAACAATATCACGACTATTTATTTGTGTTGGGGAAAGAAATTATATATACGATTTGGAATGACCTATAAGTAATATAAGACCTATATATAATTTTCGAGTCAGCTTATTTGCATGTAGGTTACCAGCGCAAGTGTAGATATGGATGCTTCTGTCCTTAATTATTATGCGTATCATTATTTTATATACAATCCATATGCAGCGGTAAATATAGCACATTTTCTTCTACTCATTATGTATACTGCATAACTAGAAGCACTAATTTGTTTGATACCATACTGTTGTATGAAAGCTACAAGTAAAACATAAACGTGTTTCGAAAACAAATTATGCATACAAATGTGTAACGTCATACTTGCATGCAAGCAATTACGTATCGAAACCCCACCTTTAGTAACAATGCTATTGAATTGAATATAATACATTCATTCGCTCAGTACAGAATTGTTCATGTTCATTAGTCACGACTGACATATTTATTTTACTTAAAAATATAACGAACTTAACTTAAAACATATTTGTAACATTTTACTGTATCTGTATCTGGGCATAATTCGGGAATAACTTGATCGATCCCGAAACCCATTCATAGAAACAGTGATTCAACAAAGTCACTGTTAACATTCTGTGCTACATACACTAAAACAGTCAACATTTCCAATTCTCAGCGAAAAATGGAATTAAATTTATCATTTTTCTCCGGCTTGGCTTGTGGAGTATGCATTGGGCTCTCCATATTTGCATTTAAAAAATATTTTGGAGTTACTGCAGAAAAAGTTAAAGCTGTGAAAAAGGTAAATTTGAGGTTATGTTTACTTTTTATAACCTATTTTAAAATGTTATTTACTTTCCTTCGGTTAATAGTTTCATATCAATCTGCATACAAACTTATACATATATGGTTTAATGTTTATCGGTGAAGGCATCATTATTGGGACAAAAATGTTATAAGATTTTGAGTAACTTTTGTGTTATGTTGCAATGAATAAGGATTCGAAGGTGCCAAACCAAATAGATTCCATTTACTAGTAGTCCTCTTAAAGCTAGAAAAAAGATACATACTGATAGTTCCATTTAAATCACAGCATAGCTTTCTAAATCAGGAAAGTTGAAAAACTTCTTTGTTTAAATGAATATTTCTCAACATGATAACTTATACAGAAACTATTTATCCATTTCCAGCTGGCTTCAAAAGGAGTAGAATACAAATTAGTTCTAGTAGTAAGAACAGACTTGAACATGTCCAAGGGTAAGATAGCAGCCCAATGCGGTCACGCAGCGGTAGGGGCATTTGAAAAGGCACAGAAAAGAGATCCAGAATCCTTAAAAGTATGGCAATATACTGGACAAGCGAAAATAGCCCTTAAAACAGATTCAGTGGATGAAATACAAGAGATAGCAGAAAATGCAAAGAAAATGGGACTGATTACGTCGTTAATCAGAGATGCTGGTCGTACACAGATCGCTCCCAACTCTATAACCGTGTTAGGTGTGGGTCCTGCTCCTAAAGATGTTATTGACAAAGTAACCGGACATTTGAAGCTGTTGTAAATAAATTGTGTATGTAGTAAACTTATTCAGTATTTTCTCTGTCAAATGTGTTCAAAAAACTCATACTAGAAATCTTTTGAGGGTAACATATATTACTCACAACCTTTCTATCTGTGGAAGGTATTTTGAAGATAAAATCAATATTACAATATACAACTAGTACATAATTTAATGAAACGGACACAAAAAAGAAACAAAATATCCAATCTTAACTATTTTATTTTCTAATACTAAATCTTAAACTACACATTATTCCAAAAGGCGGACTTACATATAGAACGGCACAAGTGTACTTCAATACAAACAACATAGGAAACGTAATGAGCATAATATTCCAATAAAAGTTATCAAATTCAACACACATCAAAAATTAAGGCACAATAGTATTCACTACAAATACGTTTTAAATGACATTTCACCTGTGCTACGCTATAATATCAATTTGGTAGCACCAAACAGTTCAATTAATCCTAATCATAATAGGAATGTATTAAGTTAATATTCAACTTGAATAGCATCAAAATTTTTATTTCTGTAATCTAGAAGAATGAGTTAAATTTGTAATCCAAATTCATAAAATTAAATGTTCTGGCTAATTTAAGTAATATAATTTTCTGATATTCTATGTCACTTTATACTGCGCAATTTGTTATACCAGAACATTATCCTGTAACTACTATTTATCTTTTAACATTATCTCCTGATGATTGAGTTCATAAATTAAGAATAAGTTTGGACAAAATTTTAGCCTAAAAAATAATTACAAAAGTAACTGATTTAAATTACAACAATCTTTTGTTTACTACAAACAAATATACCCTGAATTAGACTGTAATTGACTTTAAGAATCACAATGAAGTAACAATATAAGTATTGACTATATTTTAGCGCAATCTGTGCGTTTTATTTCTTCAGCTTTCTTAGAAAATCTTTATAAAATCACATAAAAATAGTAAAATAACATCAAGAAAATAGTTATACTAACACAATAATAATATACTCAATAAGACAAAATGTTATTCTGTACTTCAATGAATTACAAAATACATATCAAAAATTTACCACATACAAAATGTAATTAAGATATTCCACATTATGTTATCAATTTGCTTATTAATAATATAGTGAAACTAGACAATTATATGTAAAAAGTTGTTAAATTGAGCATTTGTGAGCTAGCAACACTTATAAACACACTTGAATCTCTAGATAACTACTCTATTTTCCTTTTCATTCAGTAGTGCAGGTTGTAGTAACTTGAATTAGAAAAACTATGTTTTTTTATATATTTCCAGTTCTAAGTCATTTTAAAGCCATTGTTAATAAAAATACTTTTAAAACATTATTATTCATTTAGACACATTGTTCTTAAGTAAATTGACTAAATAGTTACTGTAATCTAAGTATTCGAGTTATCAATTCAAAGCTAGCTATCTGAAAATCATTAGTTGCATTTAGCATTACATAAAATGACTGGTATTCTTAAGTTAAAGGCTTATATAATTATTTACTGAGCATTATTTGAGTTGACCATAATTATGGCAGTGGGCTAACATTTAAATGCATTTCTTGAATTTGAGTGGGGTATATTTATATCTTAACTGTATTAATTGGAACACACATTTTCATTTATAATTATTTTGAGCAGTTTAGTTATATATCTAGTCAATATGAGAAAAAAATTGTGTCTATTAAATCATACTCCTCATAACAGCTATTTAGTGTTACAAGATTAAAATTCGTTTTGTGACAAAATCCTATTCATAAATTTGTTCATTGAGCATTTAAAATACCCAGAACATAATATTTAGGAAGACAAGACAATTGCTTGACACTTAATACTATAAGAAATAAAAATCAATCAAAATTACAGACTTGACATAATGACAACTAAAAGCAGTCCACTTACATCCATATTGTGTATAACATATATGGCTAACAAACACAGAAACACATGATAATGAGAAAGTATGTAACTTTAGGCAGTCACTCTAGTGATAAAATATATAAAAAATGAAGATGTCAATTCAAGAAGTAATGGGAACACACTAAAACTATAACATATTCAATCAAACACATACAGTAACAATTTTATATAGGTATTTTCGTAAATGCAGACCATAGGCATGTTAGAGGATGACTGAACATAAAATGCCTAGGTTATTTGGCACATAACTTTGAGCGAAGTTGGTAGTTATATTCTATTACTTATTATGAGTATTATTTAACCTATACAAAACTATTACTGTATACATGTACAAAATTACTGGGGCCAAAGTCTACTAAAACATTTTAGCACAAACACAGTTCAATATCAGATCAGTAATAGTGTGAAGTTGGTAGTGGATTAGCAAAAGTGTTTAATTTCGCTTTCAAAATTGCTATTACTGATCTGACTTGGGCCCCTTAAGCTATATTCCCACTATGGAGTGACAACATTATGGTATCTTATAAATTGTTATGAATTGTACATAAACATGTTCAGATACAGCACATCATATATGAGTATGTAAACAGATCGATTTAGATACATATTTTATTTGGTGCATTAACCTTAACTTGAGGTGTACTTATTTGTTAATCTTTGTTCTACAGTCAGTGCTGTTGTTTATAACCTTTTTATGACCCAATTAAATGTTTTTTGTTCAGGCTACACAATACATTATCATCCCATAGTGGAAAACAGCTTGTTACATGAATAATAATACTACTCCAATCATAATTTCTTTTTGACGCAATCAAGACCACAACATTCAAAGATTATTCAAAGCAAATATCTGTAAATCTTAAACACTATCCTTAATCAATAAAAATAACAAATTGAAAAAAATAAATTGAGATAAAAATAATTATAAAAATAAAAGAGAATGTCAACCTTAATATTACTGATTCTCAAACTGGTCTAGCACCGTTTTGATGCTGGTTAAGGATTTCTTGAGCTTCTCTTGCATTTTAGGGTCTTCCTTAGTCTGTGAAGCCATCAGCTCCATCATGTTCTTCATCACCGTAAAGCCGGTGGTGAACGTCTTCGATCCCACTATTTGGACCTGAAGGGTAACAAGAGCATTAACATACTTTCATTCACAATTTGTAAAGGGACAAGTGAATAAAACGTTCTGATGAACTGTCAGTCAAATAAAAAAAAACAACTATTATCCTATTTTGCAATAGTCAGTTCTTTTTGTAGAATAGTAAGATAGTTTAATAAACATATCTGATTACCTTTATTTTGCCCGACGTTTCGACCCAGTTGCATAGGCCGTGGTCACGTATCAGATATCTTTATTAATTTATCGTGATATGACCCGGTCTCTCATAGTAAATAAAATGAGTATAAATCGCGAGTGTATAAAAATAACTAGTAAGATAGTGTATGGACGATAATGAACAACATTTTTTTTTATATTTTTAAACATGGCAATCTTTACTTAACACTCTCATAAGTAAATAAGCATGTTGTAATGTCAGAATATATTTTAGGGAAAACCGTAAGAAACAGATATTAACCAGTGCTTGTAAATGGCAACATGGTTTACCATCTGTTAGATTGAGTACTCTCTGTCTGATCAAAACAAAGTTCAATAGGACACAAACCTCTGACTAATAGATATGACAGTGTATATAGACTTGTAAATTTAATTAATTATTCTTTAGACTTTAGACAAATTTCACAAAAGGCCTACTTGTCCCATCTAGGGATTATTGATAGACTGTAGACTGACTGATATATACAGACTGTAGAGGCATTTATATGATTATTATTATGTTTCTTTATAAATTTGTTTTTGTAAATGGCACTGGGCAAAAAATCCTGAAAGCCGGAGTTTCTTGTTGGTTCTTCTCCGAGCCAGGGCTTCCGAACCAACGGTAGAATTTCTATGATAAGAGACAACCAGTGTCAGGCAAATGTTTTGACTTTCAATGAATGTACCGTATTTGTACTTATGTTGAATAAAAACATTTGACTTTTTTGACTTTAATCTTTACCTTCTGTCCCATAACCAACACACTGTAAACATCTTCTTCTTCAGTCTTGACCCTCTTAGTCGCTGGTGGTGGTGGAGACGGAGGCGGATTACCTGACAGCGGTCTCTCAATCCTGTTGCAGGCGACCCGCTTCTTGCCTGGCTTGTATACCCCTTCAGTCTCCTGGTCTCTGCGCAGGTCCCGCCTGGGGCAGGCACAAACCCTGGCTCCGACTGATTGTCTACCGTGGATGTAGCCGCTGTAGAATTAAGTTGCTTAGTACATGTACAGTCAACGCTAAAAGTGGAGTCCCAGTAACCTATTATAAGGTTTAGGTTTATAAGAACAAAGGACAATATTTTCCTTTTCGGTCTTCTTATTGCTTAGAGATAGACATATATATTATTGGTACTATGTACTACTTCTAGTCTTATTATGGGGGTTGATACGAAATTGTAAACTGGTTGTTAGCCTATTGCCCGATAGATTCCATTTACTTCTAGTCCCTAAGTGAAGAAAAACAATGGAGCTAATTATCATTCTACGTCCCAGTCAGGATAATATTGATAATTATATAGGTCACACCTCATATTTCACGTATTTAGAATCTAGATGACACACATACTCGTCGTTTCTTTTAGGCAGTATCCAACCTAGTTGAAAACATCTCTTTATTTTCATACAAAAAGAAACTTACTGTTTGTCCTCCAGCGTGAACACAATGTCAATGGACCTGCGATTGATGCCAGTGCTGCAAGAGTTCTTGCAGACGAACTTGTACGCGTGCGAGTGGGTCCCGAACGAAGAGGGAGATGTGTTGAACTCTACTAGTACCTGAGAACAATATTTATTGTTAGATATAGCTTTTGTTTGCAATAATTAGAAAAAAACGTAACTCGCTTTGATACGTATTTGATTTTTTGGCCACTCTGAACCCACGTGTTGACCAGATAGTCAGTACTCAATGTGACAGGTAGTAAGCCATGTCGACATTTACAAATACTATTACTTGTTCATGGAACTCACATTTTCGTAATAACAATACATTCACGAAATGCGTCCAATACTACAGTGAGGGAAAATATCGTGAGGAAGCCTATAGCAGTACCCAAATTACCTTTTAATCATATACGTAATAGGAGCTTCTTTCTTTTGTAATTATAAATATTCAATTTTGTACAAAACAAACAAACGCATTCACGACCATTAACCCTTGCGGGGTAGTCAGAGGTTCAGGTTTCCATCTCCGCAATTGCGAAGGTAGTAATTCTATGGACACCTCGAACCCACGTGTTAACCAGATAGTCAGTACTCAATGTGACAGGTGGTCAGCCATGTCGCCATTTACAAGCACTAATTATTACCTGTTCGACGAACAGGTAGGTTTCCTCACGATGTTTTCCCTCACCGTATAATTCGATGCATTTCGTAAATGTGTTTTTATTACGAAAATGTACATAGAAATTCATTAAAATTCATTTCCATTGGTACATGCTCAAGCGGGATTTGAACCCTGTACCCACTGATACAGAGCCAAGCCCCAAATAACTGAGCTACGTCGAATTACAAATCAATTCAATTTTGTACATATATTTTATATCACTTACCGAATACCACGAGTCCAAGCGTGCAGGGTCTCCAATATAAAATACTCCGTTTGGACTCTCCCGTGTTGAATGGAGTACGTGATTTACCATTTGAGGGTTCACATCTGAAAAATACACATACATATCATAGTCATGTTATTATTGAGCACAATATAAAAAAATTATGTAAAAAAATTTCGCTGTGCTGGTTCCAACATTGACTTATGGTAGTGAAAGTTGGGTATGGCAAAAGAAGCATGAAAGTAGAATCAATGCCGAAGAAATTCGGTCACTGAGAAGCATGTTAGGGGTGACATTGAATGATAGAATTAAAAATAGTGTGATAAGGGAAGGCTGCGGTTTGAGAGAAGATGTAGTGAGTAAGATTCAAAAGGGCACGCTTTGATGGTTTGGACCTGTTATACGGATGCTTGATAGCAGATTGACAAAAGGAATATATGTGAGTGAAGTGGAAAGGCGGTTACATAGGGGCCAGCCCAAGACATATGAGTGTCAATGAAGCGAAAGTGGTCTATAAGGATCGGGACAAATGGGGTTTCTGTGATTTCAGCCTACCCCTCTACAGGGAATCAGTTGTGACATGTATGTATCTAATATAAAAATGAACATATTAATTAGAGCGCAGTACATTTTCGTTTTTTTAAAGTATAAGGGGGTCAATTTAATCTCGCACTCCCTTTCCTAAAATAACAGTTAAGTAACTAAGTCTTGTAAATAAATTTTACAACCAAAAACTAGTTAGTTAACTAGTTAACACATCTATTATTGGCAGTACATAGAATTTCTAGCATTGTTCCCTCTAATGCTAATGATGATAATTGAAATTGGAAACAAATCCAAAAAGAAAGGTACCACTATTTCAATATCATTACGTTTACACATGTCATGTTAGCAGTCACACAAATACAACAATTACTTGCTACTCACCAGCATTAGTGGCATGTTTGTGCTGCAGACACCTTTCCACTCGCTTCTCAGCCTGCGCCTTGTCCGAGAACACTGTGGTAGCCCTCACATACATGGGGTACGGCATCAAATGGTAAGACCACTTGAATTGCATTGAGAAGTTGGCAGAAATGTCCACATATATGCGGTTCAGTTTGTTTGAGTACTGGAAAGGTTTATAAGGAATGAATATCAATTTAGAACAGTCAGTAATTATTAAATACTAAAAGGGTGGTATAAATTTAGAATAGACAGTCAGGGCAGTGTAAATCTATACTAACTAATATTATAAAACAGAAAAGTTTGTTCATTTGAACACGGATGTACTGGTTTGAACTGACAACATCATTGTGTTCGATAGAAGAGGTCGCAGGCATATATAGAGATCCCGCCACATAAGGTGGCAGTAGCCAAACTTGGAACTAAATTTGACGTTACCGCCATTGCGTGTTATTTTGTATGAAAGGTAAATTTAGTATTACCAGCGTTGTGTTTTTTGCCCACTCTTTGTAATTTTTATGTTTGTTAAAGGTGATTATAATAAATTGATTTCCGGAGTTTCTTGTTAGTTCTTCTCCAAGCTAGGGTCTCCGCTGATCTAACCTCGGTAAAAAATATGTAAAGACAATGCTCAGTGCCATGTTTGAAATAATAGTTTTAAGAGATTCGCGATTTATACTCATGATATAAGATATAAGGGTGTGTATAAGATTGATTGCAGCTGTGGGAAATCCTAGGTCGAACACACTAAACGGTCTATTGCGGACAGAGTGAAGGAACACATAATATATGTAATATATAATAAGAAGGATAAGTCCTGTTAATTATTAATCATGTTTGAAATAGTTTAATAAACATATTTTGACTTTGATATATTAATTTGTTTTATTTGAGTTTATAGCTCTGCAACCAAAGACCGTTACAAATGAAACCTATAATGTATCGAGCCGTATGGCACAGTGAGTGCTAGTTTTGGCGTGTTTACTGGTAACACTGAATTACGCGACTGTGGCGACGCCTCCAACTGCCACCTTATGTGGCGGGATCTCTAATATTATGCTGCTAGAGTACCCGCCACATAAGGTGGCAGTTGGAGGCGTCGCCACAGTCGCGTAATCCAGTGTTGCCAGTAAACACGCCAAAACTAGCACTCACTGTGCCATACGGCTGGAAACATTATAGGTTTCATTTGTAACGGTCTAAAAATATTTTGACTTTTGACTTTGATATATTAATTTGTTTTATTTGAGTTTATAGCTCTGCAACCAAAGACCGTTACAATGAAACCTATAATGTATCGAGCCGTATGGCACAGTGATTGCTAGTTTTGGCGTGTTTACTGGCAACAGTGAATTATGCAACTGCGGCGACGCCTCCATCTGCCATAATATATTCAAAATTATAAATATCACAAGCTCTCTTTGAAAGTTATCTTATGATCTAAGTATAAATTAAAAAAACTATTTCAAACATGGCACTGAGCATTGTCTTTACATATTTTTTACCGAGGTTAGATCAGCGGAGACCCTAGCTTGGAGAAGAACTAACAAGAAACTCCGGAAATCAATTTATTATAATCACCCTTAACAAACATAAAAATTACAAAGAGTGGGCAAAAAACACAACGCTGGTAATACTAAATTTACCTTTCATACAAAATAACACGCAATTGCGGAAACGTCAAATTTAGTTCCAAGTTTGGCTACTGCCAGCTTATGTGGCGGGATCTCTACGTTTAGGAGACAAGAAAGAACATACAAAATCAATGACAATCATTTATTTGGTTTATATATTTCGTTTACATTGAGGAACATTAAACCAAAAAAAAGTGATTTTTCTAAATGAAATATGCCCCAAATAACTATTGGACACAGACAAAGACACAAGAACAGTTATTGCATCCTAAACTCAATGATCATTAAAAGTAATAAGGGTCTGACCTTCATGAAGTGAATTACAGTACAAATAAATGTCATGAAATATTATTGAGAGGGATGGATTATGGATATTATCTACAGTTATGCTTATATGATTTTGTTAAATATTATAAAACATAAACTTACCAAAAATTTTGTCTTATTTGTGTCTGAGCTGTTAATTTGCACTTCAAAGTTCAGGTTTCCTGCCATGTTTTCTGTTTCGGGTGGGCCAAAATGTGTGATCTGCAATAAGAGTGTTTAGTTATATGAAAATTGTAAAACAATCTGAATAATAATTCTGCTATAGCTGTAAAAAATAGTTTTATAGTCAAATGTAAGGTACAAAGTAACACAATATAACATAACTTATTATTCTACACAACTTGTGTACACCTTTTTTATTGTGGCGGTGTAGTCAGAAGCTAGAGAGCGCATCACTTAAAATTTCAAAGGCATATGGTGAGCAAAAACATTGTGAGGAAACCTGGCTATCCATCGGGATAGATACTAGCAGTGCCTATATTCAGCGATACGGTTCACTATCTATCGCATTGGGGCTGTCTATCTAGTGAAACGGGGGCTTTGCATGACCCATACAATATTCCACATCTGATCACATTCATATACTTTATCTTCAGAATTAATGACTATTATGATGATCACTACGTCATAACTTACCGGAAAGTATTCTGTGAACTTCTCTGACATATCCAGGGTCTCGTCTTGGACTTGTGAGGGGCTGAGGATGTTCTGAAGGCAGGTCGGACTGATGTTTATGTCGCCCAGTTCAAATTTGTGATCCACTAATTCTAACCTGTTGGATACAAACAGATAATATTTATAAATAATATCTTGAACAGGTTACTTTAAATAAGTGTTCAGAAACAATATACTTATCATGGGTATAATTTCTTGTTTTGTTGTGCATGTAGGTACAGTCAATGCTAAAAGTGCAGTCCCCGTAAATTTACGTTTATAAGAACATAAGACAATATTTTTCATTTTGAAGCACGCAAAGTGTCAGTTTTAAAATGTAAAATATTGTCTTATAAACTTAAACCTTCCAAAAAGTTACTGGGACTGCACTCTTAGCTCTGACTGTACATCTCTAAAATTGTGGAGTCAAGTGTTATATGGTGTAAGCATCCATTATTGGCGACAAAATAAATACTGGGTGCTCAAAATCAGTTTCATCATATTCTGACAGTTTAAGATACATTAAGTCTGTGGTAAAGAAACATTGTGAATGAGGTGTATGAATGTAAATATAGTATACCAAGTAATTTCCATGATACATACAAATTAGGATCAGTGACCTTTTCGTATCCCATTATCAATAGATGTAATGTGTATGTTTGTAACAAGATGTGTATAGAGGTAAAACACAGGTGATATTTGTATAATTTAAACAATTATTCATAACTAGCGACCTGCACCGGCTTCGCACTTCTGGCTATTTAATGGAGGTTACATATAAACCTTCCTCTTGAATCACGCTATTTATTAAAAAAAACCGCATCAAAATCCGTTGCGTAGTTTGAAAGATTTAAGCATACAAAGGGACATAGGGGCAGAGAAAGCTACTTTGTTTTATACTATGTAGTGATACACTTACGGAATATTCAGCTCATCAGTCCCCTCAATGTACTCCCCAATGTCAAAGAGTTCCTGCTTCTCCATTGTGACGTCAGAACACCATCTAGAACCAACAAGAAGTAAAGGAATTAGAGCTTACAATACTTACACCAATCAATTTAGAGTGTAAAGTATGGATGATTTTCACAAATAAAACTACATACACACATAACTAGCATAATTATTGTTTTCTATAATAGATCTCAGGGGCCTTACTCCACTAATGCAATTTAGGCACAATATTACTTTAGTAGTGATACAGTAATACTTCAGTGGCCGTAATTTGATACTTTAGCACATAGTGGAGTGCCAAAAGTGTCAAATTATGGCCACTGAAGTATTACTGTATCGCTACTGAAGTAATATTGTGCTTAAAATGCATTAGTGGAGAAGGTCCCAGGTGTTGTATGGACATATGAAACCACCTCATCTTATATTAGTCTAGGATTGTAATAGAATGAGGATAGCATGTATTTATGTAGTTTGGGTGATATGAAGGCAACAATTATAAGGTCCTATAGTTATGAAAAATGTTATAAACTTAAATAAGAGAATTTATCCCAAGGACCTGTTCATCCTTTGAGGATAGTGGTATGTTTGTATATACAGCTTTCTGAATTAAAGTGATGTTTTTCTAATGGACACACATTGCATCATCTATGTATGTTTTGAAGTATGTAAATTAATGTTAGACAAAGAAAAGCGTCGTTTTGTATAACAAAGGTTCGGAATCAGGTTTCTGATAAAATATAAGTGAAAATAGTATAAGGGACAAAATTAGGGATAACTTTTAGCTAAATAAAATTAGCAGCTTTAAAAGTAATAAATACATCGACATGTTTATGCTAATTTAAACATAATATAACTTGATGGAGAGCACTTTTGTCATGCAAAATCTAGATTCTAATTAATAATGTCTATTGTTACCTATTTTCAAATGTAATGGAGGCCTAACGGGGTATAGAAGTCAAGGTAAATATTATCAATTAAAATGGGAGAGGATAGGCTTTAGACTCACTTAAACATAAAATAATGAATGAAAAAGGCAATAAAAACACTGAAATTCATTAATTATGCACAATATTTGCCTAAATCTTTACAAACATAACGTATTATTACCACAAGGATTGTTTAGTTTGAATTCAAGAAGTTCTATAACTGAATGAATTAATAACTAACCTGTAAAGCACTAATAAAGGTGGTATATGTTAAAAACAATATTCTTGTAGTTCTGTGTGAATAAAATCAAATATTTTGGTATATTATAAAACTCAAACAACAACCAACAACAACCAAAAAACAAGCATGAACGAACGCCGGAGTTGAAATAGTTATTTTTATTTATTCAAACTATTTTAAGTTTGTTACACATCCACTGTAAAGTGAGTATACATATACGGGGTGATGAGAAATCCGCTATTATTGTTTATAATATAGGTTTACTCTATAACCAACGTAAACCGCTATTATTATTTGAGAAAATTTGTTCAGTAGTACTAGATTTGGTATTGAAAACTATTACACAACGTATTGTTTACTCATTAACGTGGCCAAACCGTAGCTAAGCAACTATCAATGTGTTTATTTACTTTATTAATTTGTAAACCATATTGATTGATTGTATAAACTTTTGAGAATTTTACATTATATCAAGTGCAGCCAAAATGTTTAATAAAATCAAAGATTTAGCACCAATAGTCCTACCCCATGGATCACCGGTTGATGCTACATCGGAATATTTCAAGTCTAAAACAGAAGAGGCCAAAATAATTCCGTATGTATTTTATTTATAAACGTTCAATCTTATGGAACTATTAGGATTATATAATGGTAGCTATTGCGCGATGGTCTAATAACTTTTAAACACCTTCAGGGTGAACAGAACCTTGATGATATAATATCGATGATAACCTGTCACTAAAATCACATGTTCATAATATCAGAACTTGATATTTCTGCTTAAGATGGGGAAGGAAGGTGCGTTCTCAGGTTATTTGTATCCTGAAAGGTTTTGTAAGACTTAAGTCAAATCATGTACATATGTATTGAACACGCATTTATTATAGCATTACATTTTTTTTCATTCAGAAAATTCCCAGAAAGCGACGTAGCGCGGCCCACGCCACAAGTTCTTCTAGAACAATCTCGTAGAAAGCTTATAGATGTAGAAGAAGAACTGGCCACGAAGAGAAAGGAAGAGGAAGAGAAGCGAACAGAGATGGACGGACTGTGGGACGACTTGAGGCGGAGGGAAGAATTGCTGAGGGATTCCTTTATGAGTTTCAATAAGGTAAGGCCCTTTAAAAAAACTAACCTATAAAACTAAAACTAACCTATAAAAAAAAAGATCTTTAATTGTAAGCGTGTGTATACAAACATAGGTGTAATGCTAATAAACTGTTCTCCCCAGCTTGATATAGGATATGATTATAAGAGAGCATGTGCATACATACATTTCACGCCTGATTCCCTGTAGAGGGTAGGCAGAGATCATGGATTCCCATCTGTCCTGATCCTGACAAACAACTTTTGCTTCATTGACAGTCATACACACTCGGCGGGTATAGGTACTTCTAACGTCATGAATAAGAGAACATGTATGAGAAGTTTAATAGTTGTGAGTGAACAACAAAGATTAGTCATGATCGTTCCAAGCGGCAATCGACAGTTCCTGCCTATCCCGATAGTCCATAGTCCATGTTTTACTATTCATATAACCAGCACCTAGGCAACTGTTGGTGACGCATCTTCCAAATAGTGTATAGATTATCTAACGATGTTCTGAGGGGGAAAAAATATTTAAATAAATAACTTCATTTATTATCTCATCGAATCCACATTCAAGAGATCTGACAAAAATCAAACCAAGTAAGAGGCTTTTAGAAATTTTTACAGGAGAATCAAAACCGACTAAATTACGTCTCATTCAAAATTATAAAAGTAATAAGTATAAACTTTCGTTATGAGTGAGTTAGAGCAGTCAGTGTTTTTGCATGGGACGCAGTTTTATATTAAATTAAGAAACGGTGCGGTTTTAAAAACAAAATGGCTCCTACTAGGTTTTGGTTTGAAACAGCCGCGATATCAAATAGTTATTAAACTACCGTTTTTTCTGCCGTTAGTTTATTAAAGAGAACCAAGAAAAGCGCGATCGAGCAGAAAAGAAGATGGTAATTGATCTAGAAGCTCTGGAGAGGAAGACCAAGGAGACTGAGGCCATGATAGAGAGGGTGGAAGAAATGAGGGAAATCAAGAATCTTATGGAGAAGCAAGTTCACGACTATAGTGTTTATGAAGTATGTAGATTGGTTGATAAGTTCTCTTTAATTTTTATTGTTTTTCAAGGGTACTAAAGATATTAGGTGCGTTCCCAATCGAAACAAGTGACAATAAATATACTCTGTGTTAAAAAAAGGTTTTTTGTAGGTTATATTATGTGCGTTCTCTGTCGAAGTATATGTTAGAGGAAACAAAAAGTTGATGGTGGTTTTCACAAGAAACCCATATGGGTACCACCGTTTCGAAAATGTTTATTCTTCGAATAAGTTAATACTTAGCGACATGGAAATTTTGGGGGTGGACTATCTGGTAAAATACATTCTATGTGGCTCTATGTTACCAACTACTGCTTAGTAGGTACTAAAAAAATCTAAAAACTGAAGGAAAGTTGTAGAAGTTTGCTTTTTATGCATTATTTAGTGTCTGTTACGGTAGCGTACACCATAGCTATATCGAGTAGTTTACTATGCCAAAAGGCTCTTCCTAAAAGAGTGTCTAATTTGTGTGAAATTAAAAACTCTGCCTCATTAGTTTAAGAATTAAACAAAAAATTTTGACTGTACACGTGCTTCATAATAAAGCTAGCGTATTCATAGACACAAGCAACCGAGTTTTTACACAAAAATAAACGTTTTTACACAGAAAGGCATGTCAGGTATGAGCCACTTTTCACTAAATAGACAGCTCGCAACGTGTAGGTATCGTCGTCGAACAGATACTGGTAGTGTAACCACGCCCATAGTCCACAAATACTTTCAGTAATAGTGAAGTGTGTAGGGTATGACCAAAGGTGACAAATTTCGCTATTTTTAAGCAATTATAGACACTTTTGCTAATGTATTACCAACTCCACTCTATTACTGTTCAGATATTGAAATGGGTATGTGCTACAACGCATTAGTAGACGTGGGCCCTGGTCGTATACAGGTAATAATACTTGTTTAATGTCACCAGGAATACTTACGCTCGGTGGTGGTGAAATTTCCCGAATTCAAGCAACCAATGGATGTGCTCAATCGTTACGAAGCTTTAGGTGAGTTTGGTATCTCTCACTTATTGCTTTTTCCACTTTCAACGCATATTAGTGGTCAAGCTGTTTAGTGTAAAATAAGGTCATAAATGCATGTGATACTTGATAGAAAGCTTTAGACTTAAGAACACTCAAAAAAGGTGATAAAACACAATGTTGCGATCAGTGAACCACTCGAACTTTATGATTCTCTCCTCCATCCTTTATTGAGGTTCTGCGATCTATTTTGGTAGAGGCAGACAATTAATAATAGGTTAACCATTTTTTTTTGCTTTCCAGTCTAGTCATTTGTTTTATTTATTCATTTATACTTATTTATTAAAGAAATTTCGACATGTACCCTCATTTAATTATTCGTCAGTACTATTATGTTATTTTATGTATTGTGGAGTTTCAATAAAGGTGATTATTATCATTATTATTACCCTTAACGCAAGTCTTAAATGAACTTATCAAGAGGCTGGTTCAATTGTTCTAATAGTATCCCAAATATTACTATAGTATATTCGCATTAATAAAATAGTGACGTCATCATGTCTCCACGATTGAACCAATGAGACGTGACAACGGTTGTCTGCAATTGGTCAGTGTCATGTCACATTGTTTATTAACTAACGTCTCATTGGTCAGTTTAACCTCTGTATATCAGACGTCACTATTAAATTATAAACCTAATAAACGAAAAAAGAAAAAAACGCTGTTTGCGCCATTTTTCGATTTTTTTATCAACTTTATATGTATATTTTTAAGTAATCATTGATATTTAACTCTGGAAACTACTTCAGACATTAATTTCAGTATTTCATTATGCTACATTGAAAGTATGATAGGTGTCAGTAAGTTCTAAATCGGTTTAAACTGAAAAATGAAAACACTCGTTTCACTTATTTCCGCGAACAATATACCCTTAACGCGAATAGCCTATATGTAGCAATTTTATATTGGAATGTGATCGTATTGGAGCTATTGAAACAGTATTTGTGTAAAACGAAAATATATTCAAGAACTTAACTGTAGAACATTTTTACAACAGTGACAGAGAAAAATAATAAGCACGTAACCATGGTAACCTACCATAAGCTAATAGACAAAATGTAATGTACTATATAGTCTGGCTAACGAAAGTAGATACTGGATAATTTTGCAAACTTTTTATATGACAACACTAAAGTGTTCCTACCATCGGATATTTACTTCTTTCTTTTTGTTTCTTTAATACGCTACAATGGAGTGTCGTATCCGTGTAATGTTTGGTATGGAGTTAATAAAGAAATAACAAGTTATATAAGCTACTTTTAATCACGTCATAACGCGGATAAAATTGCAAGTATCCACTAGTAAAATAAAAATAAATGTCAAAGTATCAAAGTGAGTTGTTCCGACTTTCCTTTTTATTTTAGGGTTGCAATGCTAATATATTTTAAATTTGCCGCGCTTTTTCAGTATCTACTTTCGTTAGCTAGACTGTAGTGTATTCGCGTTAAGAAAATAGTGACGTCATCATTACCCAAACGATTTGACCAATGAGACGTGACAACGAATGTCTGCGATTGGTCAATGTGACTTGTTTTCTCATTTACTAACGTCTCATTGGCCAGTTTAACCTCTGATTATCATAACGTCACTATTTACTTAACGCGAATAGACTATAATAGACAAAAGTCTCAGAACTAAGCCTGGGAGCCAAATATTTAAACATTTTATGCATCAGCTGCGGCGAAGAACGTGCTGGCTGAGCGGCAGGAGCGTGACCTTGAGATGCTGGAGGCAGCTCGCCAGGAGATCGCCACCCTCACCGAGCTCAAGAAGCACAACATCATGACTCTCAGCTACAAGCTGGCGACACTTCGCGTATGTACTGTTTATTTTTCATCATCATCATTCATCATCAGCCTGTATCAATCCACTGTTGGACATAGGCCTCCCCCAAATGACGCCACTTCTCCTTGTCAGTGGCCGTTCGCATGCATTCGATGCCGGCCAACCTACGCAGATCGTCTTCCCACCTTGCCGGGGGGGGATAATATTATTACCTGTTTATTTTAATTTACCTTATTTTTTTAATAACAATTATTATTTTTAAGTTTTTTATTTATTATATTTCTTTTTATAATATAACTTTTTTTAAGTAAATGGCTACATGGCTTACCACCTGCCACATTGAGTGCCGACTATCTGTTTAACGCGTGGGTTCGAGGTGGCCATAGAATGACTACATCGGCGATCGTAGAGATGGACACCTGAAACTCATGAACGCATTTGTCTTTTTGCATATCCACAGTATTTTTTAGCACATATCCCACTGTAATAGACTATATAATACAAAAAGTTTCTTTGCACAGACAGAGGCGTGAACCAGAAAGTTCACGACATATGCTGAGTCTGGGCTCTTTCACGACAGCAATACAGCGTCCAACAATGCATTCGCACCAATTTTTTACATGTGTGTTGTATTTTTGTTATAGTGAATAAACGTTTTTCTTACATACATACATACATACGCGTACACGACCATTAACCCTTGCGTAGTCAGAGGTTCAGGTGTCCATATCCGCAATGCGAAGGTAGCAATTCTATGGCCAACTCGAACCCACGTGTTGACCAGATAGTCAGTACTCAATGTGACTGGTGGTAAGCTATGTCAACATTTACAAGCACTAACTATTACCTGTTCGGAGAACAAATAGGTTTCCTCACGATGTTTTCCTTCAGAGTAGTATTCGAAGCATTTCGTAAATGTATTTTTATTACGAAAATGTACATATAAATTCATTTCCATGCTCAAGCGGGATTAAAACCCTGTACCCTCGATACAGGGTCAAGCCCCAAACAACAGAGCTACGTCGAATTACGTTTTTCTATTCTATTCTATTTTTGTAGGATAAATACACGAAGATATCGGCGCACGTGACTAAATGGAAGTTGGCACTGGAAAGGTTGAAAGCCACGGCGCAAAATAAGCATGTGGAAGTCCACCAAATAAGGGAGGCCATCTGGAATATGTACAACAATATATGCGTGTCTAAAGGTAAGGTTAGGTTAGGTTTTACAAGAAAACGGGACTTATCGCGTGTATTTTATAAGCAAAGTATTAGCTTTGTTACCCGAAGTTTCGGCCATGTTGCAATGACCATGGTGACGGGTCAACGTTTTCTTGTAAAATGAATAAATATAATAAAAAATATTGTATGGTATTATATCCCAGATGAGTATGATTATCAGGTGTAGCGCACCGAAATTAGGAGGAACGGAACGTAAATATATGATTTCACAATCATAACAGGATTATAAAAAAGATATGAAACGTAACGGAAAACGGTTGCCAAATGAACTCAAAAGAGGTTGTAATTCCAGAAAGGTCTAGGTGCTCAAGGTCATCTAATGCGTTTTAGGCCAATTTTAGGTCAATATCACTGCATTAATGTGAACTTGGTAGTAGCATAGTGTCTAATTTCACTATTGATGACGACAAAAGTCGCCTTACAAATAGCGAAATTTGTCACTTTTGCTATTCCATGAACAATTTCACACTTACTTACGTTCTTACGATTCTAAGGGCCGAAACTGCGTTAAGCGGGCGCCCGCGCGGGTTCATACAAAATTGCTACGTCGCGTAGACACGCGCGGGCGTCCGTTGCGGAGAGTATGGCCCCGCGCCCGCGCAGCGTGGCCCGTATCCGGGCGACACGTCCGCACGGGGGGGTACGCGCGGGAACTCGGCAGCGGGAGTACGCGCGGGCTTGTTCAGTCAGTAACGCTGTGTGATACGGGTAGCACGCACGGAGAAAGGCAAGAAGAAAAATGTCTTTCGACACAGAAAGAGTGATGATCGTATTTGTATTCTCTTTGTTTACACCGATTTTTGGCCGTCTTGTCAAAACGTATTTTAAAATTAAAAATTTGTTATGATAAATGCCTATAAAAAAAAATTCTATATTTTTTATAGTGCTGTATGATGGTAAGAAACCATTTAATGCATAGAAAAAAAGGGTCAACTAGCGTATTGGACCGTGTACCGATACAGTCAAATCATAAACACGTATACATACCCATTTTTTAAAAGTCAAATATCTCTGAAAATTTTTAAGATAATTTCGCCCTATTTTGTGTATTGGAAGATAGGTTAATGTATCTTTTAGTAAGCAAAGTAGTGCGGTGTTGCTTAAATATTTTCAGAGATATTTGACTTTTTAAAAAGTTTTTTTTTAGTCTACTAATACAAGAGGGTATCTGAAGGATGGATGACTTTACTTTTGAGGATGTTTTAACAAATATTACGATCTTGCCACGATACTTTACCACCTGCGACGAAGTAATCAGAGAATTTGTCGCGTATTGTATACGCGTCTCTTTGAGTGTTCTGAAACCCATATTCGACATCACGAATATGGCGTGAATTTATGACAACATTGTTGACATTATAGTCATCTTGTCTAGATCTAACAAAATTATGTAGAATACATATCGCTTTAATAAAAGAAATAGCGTTCTCTTTTGAAACATTTAAGGGACGATGAAGAATTCTGAATTTATTAGCCATGATACCGAACGTTGACTCAATATAACGTCGAGCTCTTGTTAACCTATAATTAAATATTTTTTTCTTGTGATTTAAATTGAGAGCTTGAGCATATGGCCGTATGACATGACTAGACAATCCAAATGCTTCATCTCCTACAACGTTTAACTTTAATATTGCTGATCTTCAAGTACGGTTCCAGTTTCGAAAATAATTCGCCGTAGACCTGTGTCGAAACTTTAAAATATTTGTAAAATATGTTTTCATTTTCTCTTAATTTACCGAACTTTACAACAAATTCCCCACATAACAACCTCGATTCAATAAACGGGCTTACTGGCTGCCGTTTCTTTTTTGCCATTGATCGTCGTTTTGCTATGTAATAATATATTAAGCTCTCCATCGACACGACTGTACTTGCAAACCCTTAAAATTGAACTAGCGACGCTGCGATATGCGGTCCCCGCGACGGTTTCCCGTCACGTGCCCGCGGGGCCCGCCGGCGGGTCGACGCGCGGGTCCACGCGCGGTGTGACGCGTCGGGTACCCGCGCGGGCGCCCGCTTAACGCAGTTTCGGCCCTAAGTCATTATAATAGCTACCTCTCAATTTTCAATAATAGTTTTTGCGATTCACCAGGCATGGAGATAGAACTACCAAAATCAGACTTTGAACAGCAGCTGGTGGTGATCATGAGGGGCATCATTGAGCTTCGCAGAGTCTATAGGATCGCCATGCACAGGTCTAAATAGAGGTACGAAGAATTACATACATATACATTCAGGTCATTCTTCTAGGTCACTTAGTATCTTCTAAGTCACTTTTAGCATAAATATTGGTGTTATAAAGTCATACGGAATATTGGTGACCGGTTCCTAGCTTATCACCCAATTGAATCTAATGACTTCTAGTCTCTTAGTCGCCTCCTAAGACATGCCAGGATGAACGGCAGCTAGTTAGCATTCCTTTATGTCCCCGACAAGCATAGAATGATGAATTAGAAACATTTGCGGAATGCACCAAACACTAAGGTGAGGAAAAACTTCGATTGTAAATGCCGACATGGTTAATTAGCCACATTGAGTACTTACTATTTGGTCAACACGCGGGTTTGAAGTGGCCATAGAGTGAATCCGCAGGTGAGATTCTTAATGTTTACAGGTTGCTAGCCAATCGCCCAATAGATTCCATATACCCCTAGTCGCCTCCTTCGACATGCCGAGAGGAAATGCAGCTAGTTAGCATTCTTTTTACGTCCCAGACTAGCACATGACACATGTACGTACATAACTAATTAACTTTCTTTTTTTCAGATATTCGTATCCACCATAACAGATACTATAAATTGAATATAAATTCTATAATATTCTGATACTTTAATTAACCGTATGATTTGATGTCTTATTTATGAAAGAAAGTATTTTTAGATAATTTACATGATTAAACTTCTTTTGTTAGATTTTGTTGTTAATTAAACCTTTTTTTGTGTATTTTATGCTACGCGATTTTATTGCGTTATCTTTTAAACTATTTTTATAATATTTGTAAATTTATGTTAAGTAAATATTTAAGCACTATATTTTGTTTTATTGATCCTAGTTTCATTAGAATATTTTGTAGGTGAACTTAAATTTTCATCAGATAATAAGTCAAAGTTGAAATACATACAGATATACCTCTGTCATAGTATTATATTATCTGTGCCTCTGTTATAAATACTAATGGAAAATCAGTGGTACTGACAAATCAGAAACTCGTTCACGACCAATAATCCATACGGGATAGTCAGAGATTCAGGTTTCCATCTGCACAATCGGGAAGGTAGTAATACTATGGACACCTCGAACCTACGTGTTGACCAAATAGCAAAAAAGGTACTCAATGTGACAGGTGGTAAGTCATGTCGTCATTTACAAGCACTGACTATTACCTGTTCGAGGAACAGGTAGGTTTCTTCATGATGTTTACCCTCACCGTAGTATTCGATACATTTAGTAAAAGTATTTTTTTACGAAAATGTCAATTTCATTTCCATTGGTTCATGCTCAAGCGGGATTTCAGCCCAGTATCCTGCACTGATACAGAGTCAAGCCCCAAACAACTGAGCTACATCGAGTTAAAAAAATGGACACGCATTCTTGAACGTTAAAGTTTTAAATTAATACATACATAAATACACATCACGCCTGATTCCCTGTAGAGGGGTAGGCAGAGTTCATGGATCCCCATTTGTCCCGATCCTGACAGACCATTTTCTCTTTATTGACATTGATACATCTTCTCATACACACTCAGCGGTCATCTCTTAAAGTTTTAAACGAATGAAAGCATTTTACGTGACGATGTTTCGTGTCGCCATTTATAGGCTGGTTTCCTTATGATATTATTATCGCAAAAGAATTGTATTCTTCGGTGAGGGAAATATTTCTTAAATATACATACTTCTTAAATATTACCTTTATTAATATTTTTATTTAGAACGCGATGAGAAACTAATGTGATCTAACTGTAGATGATTGATAGAAAGGCAAACGCGATCACGACATTAATCTTTGCGGTATGGACAGAGGTTCAGGTGTCCATCTCTCCAATTGCGAAGGTAGTAATTCTATGGCCACCAGATAGTCAGTTTTCAATGTAACAGGTGGATATGTATAGAAATTCATTACGTTCGGCTCAACAACTAACTACAACTACTACTTTGGCTTTAAAATGCAAGAGTATATAGTTTTCTTTTACTACACCATACCACAAACAAACTGATAAAAAAGAAATATGACTTTCAGTACATAACTTGAGGTTGGTTTAATAAAATGTCTTTTATCGTAACCAAGCAACTATCATTGAACTTGTTTATGTTGCTTTACACAATAAATAATATTTATTGAGATTATTGCTATTATATTTTGTGCTAAATATAAAACGGTGCAAAATGGCGACCTCGAAAACGATAATTTTTGACAACACTACCGATTTGGCGCCCCTGAATTTGCCCCACGGACCACCGGTCAGTGCCACAGCTGAATACTACAAGTCTAAAATGGCTGAACAGCAAATGGTTAAGTATGTTTACCACCCACATACATTTTCATTACCCTTGTGAAGTAGTCAGAGGTTCGGGTGTCCATCTGCACAATTGCGTAGTAATTCTATGGCCGCCTCGAACCCACGCGTGGATCTGATAATCAGTACCTATGCAATATGATAGGTGGTACTATTACGTGTTCGGGGAACAAGTTGGTTTCTTCCGATGTTTTCCCACGCTGTATGTATGTATTTCATACCTTGTTATGCCAATTTCTGTACCTCTATACAGATCTCTGTCAATTGAAAGATTTATAACCAAATATCTTAGACCTGGTATGTCTAAAAAGGCGATTATAGGCGGCGATAGAAGCCTCTTCAGAGAAAAACGGTCTGGAAGACTTGTGGTCACATTTAGTAAAAAGACAAAGATGTAATATAATTTGAAATTTTTTTTAAGTATGGCCTATATTTAAGACCACAAAGATTTCGCTATCCAAAAATTTCAGGGAGTCAATCACCAATGAAATAACAAATGAAAACCATTTAGATTTCGCCTGGTGTGATAAAAAGCAACCAAAATTATTCTCCTCTTCACCTCGTTTCCAGGAAATACCCAGTCTGGGACATAGCCCGTCCCACGCCGCAGGTATTGATGGAGCAGTCTCGTCGCGAGCTGATGGATGCAGAAGAGAAGCTGGCAATGAAGAGAGTAGAAGATAAGGATAACCGAACCGTCATGGACGCCAATTGGGCGGATCTGCGGAAGAAGGAAAAAGTGCTCAGAGACTCCTTTATTAGCTTTAATAAGGTACCTATTTTGTGGTTTGGTAAATAACTTTATTTAAATATATTGAGCGGTTCTCGAATGGCAGCCGCGTCTCGGTAAAAGTAGTGTAAGACGCTCCCTGCTAGATGGACCGATGACCTGAAAAGGGTCGCTGGTAGTGGTTGGCTGCGGGCCACGAGTGATCGTGTTTTGTGGTGTAACCTTGGGGAGGGCTACGTCCAGCAGTGGACTGACTAGGCTGATTTATTGATTGATTGAAATATATTGATAAATGAGGCAAGATCTTTTGAGGTTCGGTAAATAAAGTTTTAAGTATATTGACGGGTGAGACGAAATATATCTGGTAAGAGATAATAAATTGAACTCAGACTATTTCAACTTACGATAACGAGAAATATTTTTATAGTGCAAAAATCTAGTATGGTTCACTGCGGCAGTTGGTGGTCACTTGAGTTATTTAATTCCTGCAAATCGTTTTAAGGTATATAAGGGTCGAGTAATTATTAGCAACTAGGACGATCTTGGGCAAATGTTCTGACATCTCATTTCAGTCTATAACTTCCCCTTTTTGATCACTGATCGAAGCGAAATCAGACGTTAAATTTTCTGTAATCCATATTATGTGTATGAACCTTTTAAATGATATCAATCGCAGTAGGTTTTTTAAACAATATGGTCCTAGATAAGGGTAGAGTAAAATCTGTTTTCTAGTTTATTCGAGAGAACAAAGAAAAACGCTATCGTGCTGAGCAGAAGATAAATGATGATCTAGAAACGTTGAAGAAGAGGACGCATGAGACAGAAGTCATGGAAGCGAGGGTGGAAGAAATGAAGAATATAAGACAGCTAATGGAAGAGCAAATCAAAGGCTTGGCTATTTATGAAGTGAGTTCTTAATACATTCATTGTAATTGATGAGATTGGTAGTGTTTTGATCCACTAAGTATATTTGGGAAATTTTTCTGTTTTAGGATTTGTTCTATATTGCAGTAGTGGTATGATGTAATTGTGTTTGAAATAAATAACTTATCAGATACACACGTAATATAGTCTAGGTGAGATGATATTTGACTATTGAATTTTGTTTTCAAGTATGAGAAAGCATTGTGAGGAAACCTACCTATCAGTATCAGTAATCAGTGCTTATATATAGGGACAAAGTAGACAACTCGTTAAGTTAGATCTTGACTATCACTATACCTACTCGTAAATGTAGAGCTGGTGGTGTCCATAGAATCTCTGACACCGCAGCTTCAGCGATGATCATTTAAAATACTATTGCCAAATGGAAACACCATTTTAATTAGAAATGTTAGTCATTTATATAAAATGACATCACGTTCTGTCAGTCAAGCCTTAATACGTGTGTCAATTCAATATATTATGATTTCTATCGCCTAAGCGTTTAGTCACTTGGTTATGAATGAAACTTCATTGAATGTCACCAGGAATATTTGCGCTCAGTGGTGCGAAATTTCCCTCAATTCAAACAGCCTATGGACGTGATCAATCGCTTCGAAGCTTTGGGTAAGATGACTTCAGATTATTTGGCTTACTAGTGTTGTAATTGTATGTTTCTGATGTATAAGTCAGTCGGTCGGTCTCCGGATGAACTTGGACAAGACGAAAGTCATGTTCAATGAACTTGCTGTCCCGGAGCCGATCACGATCAGTGGAGAAACGTTCGAAGTGGTCCAGGAATATGTCTACCTGGGCCAGGTTATGCAAATGGTAAGAAACAGCTTCGAGCGTGACATTTCCAGAAGAGTGAGCTAGGCTGGCCAGCATTCGGGAAACTGCGTCATATCTTCTCGTCGCCGCTACCGCAGTGTCTTAAGACCAGGGTTTTCAATCAGTGCGTCCTACCTGTAAGGACATACGGTGCCGAGACGCACGGAACATGACAATCGGGCTGGCTCACCGATTACATGTCGCTCAACGAGCAATTGAAAGTTCGATGCTGGGTATCTCGTTATAGGACAAAGTCAAAGCCATTATCTATCGATGTTGCAAGCTGAAGTGGCAGTGGGCCGTTCACGTCTGTCGCAGAACCGACAACAACCGCGTCTCGGTAAACGTAGTGCAGGACGCCCCCAGCTAGATGGACCGATGACCTGAAAAAGGTCGCTGGTAGTGGTTGGCTGAGGACCACGAGTGATCGTATTTTGTGGCGTACCCTTAGGGAGGCATACGTCCAGCAGTGGACTGTCAGGATCGTTCCAAGTGGCGATTGATGTATGTATATACATGGTCTTGAAATTATTGTTCAATGATAGAATTAGAAAAATGAGGGAAGGTTGCGGTTTGAAAGAAGATGCAGTGACTAAGTTTGAAAAGGGCATGCCTCGATGGTTTGGACATGTTATGCGGATGAATGATAGTAGATTGACAAAATTAACAAATATATGTGGTTGAAGTGGCAGGGTGGTTACTTAGGGGTCGGCCTAATAAGACATATATGCCAGATAGACGCCATGTTGAAAAAGGGTGACGTTAGGAGTACCTATAACCGCCAAGTGTGTATGAGTGTCAATTAAGCGAAAGTGAATCAGTGATCCGTGATGCCTACCCCTCTACAGGGAGTCAGACGTGATCTGTATGTATGTATCCATGGTCTTTGTGTGCATCAGCTGCGGCGAAGAATGCGCTGGCTGAGCGGCAGGCGCGTGACCTTGAGATGCTGGAGGCAGCTCGCCAGGAGATCGCCACCCTCACCGAGCTGAAGAAGCACAACATCATGTTATTGAATAACAAACTTGCCGAACTTAGGGTAAGGGATTAGCGCTATACATACACATCACCACCTATTTAATTCCATCATAGCTAATGGGACTACCCTGACGGCGTGGAGTGAGAGCGTGGTGGCCTTGTTTTTCAAAAAGGGAGACAAGGCCCTATTGAAGAATTATAGGCCTATCGCGCTCCTAAGCCACGTCTACAAGTTGTTCTCGAGAGTGCTCACAAATCGTCTGGCCTCAAGATTTGACGCCTTCCAGCCGCCGGAGCAGCCCGGATTTCGAAAAGGTTTTAGTACCGTGGACCACATCCACACAGTGCGGCAGGTTATACAGAAGTCTCATGAGTATAACCAGCCGCTGTGTCTTGCCTTTGTGGACTACGAGAAGGCCTTCGACTCCATCGAGATCTGGGCTGTTCTGGAATCCTTGCAGCGATGCCAGGTCGATTGGCGTTATGTGCAGGTGTTGAGGAGCCTATACAGCGTGGCATCGATATCTGTTCAAGTCCAAAACCAAAAGACAAGTCCTATACAGTTGCTCAGAGGAGTGAGACAGGGGGATGTCATATCCCCGAAACTGTTCACGAACGCACTGGAGGACGTCTTCAAAACTCTGGATTGGACTGGGATGGGTATCAATGTCAATGGCAGATGCCTCACACACCTCCGCTTCGCTGACGACATTGTCATAATGGCGGAGTCGCTGCAGGATTTGCAGGGAATGCTGCACAGTCTTAACGCTGCCTCACGGTCGGTCGGTCTCCGGATGAACTTGGACAAGACGAAAGTCATGTTCAACGAACTCGTTGTCCCGGGACCGATCACGATCAGTGGAGAGGCGCTCGAAGTGGTCCAGGAATATGTCTACCTGGGCCAGGTTCTGCAAATGGGTAGGGACAGCTTCGAGCGTGAGATTTCCAGAACAGTGCAGCTGGGCTGGGCAGCATTCGGGAAGTTGCGTCATATCTTCTCGTCGCCACTACCGCAGTGTCTTAAGACCAAGGTTTTTAATCAGTGCGTCCTACCAGTAATGACGTACGGTGCCGAGACGTGGAACATGACAGTCGGGCTGGCTCACCGATTACATGTCGCTCAGCGAGCAATGGAACGCTCGATGCTGGGTATCTCGTTAAGGGACAGAGTCCGGAACGAGATTATCCGGCAGAGAACCAATGTCGTATACATTGTCTATCGATGTTGCAAGCTGAAGTGGCAGTGGGCCGGTCACGTCTGTCGCAGAACCGACGACCGTTGGAGCAAGGCGGTTCTCGAATGGCGACCGCGTCTCGGTAAACGTAGTGTAGGACGCCCCCCTGCCAGGTGGACTGATGACCTGAAAAAGGTCGCTGGTAGTGGTTGGCTGAGGGCCACGAGTGATCGTGTTTTGTGGCGTTACCTTGGGGAGGCCTACGTCCAGCAGTGGACTGTCATAGGCTGATTGATTGATTGATACACATCACGCCAGGGATCGGACTGAATTTGCCAAAGTGACTGCCAACCTTCGTTAGTCGGAGAGGCACCATCAGAGGGAGAGATACACATCACGCCTGATTCCCTGTAGAGGGGTAGGCAGCAGATATCACGGTTTCCCATTTGTCTGGATCCTGACAGACCACTTTCGCTTTTTTGACATTCATACATCTTCTCATACACACTTGGCGGTTATAGGTAGTCCTAACGTCACCCTTTTTCAATATAGCGTATATCTGACTGTCATATTTCTTATTGGGCCGGCCCTTTCGTAACCGCCCTTCCACTTTACTCATATAAATTCCTTTTGTCAATCTGCTATCATTCATCCGCATAACATGTCCAAACCATCGAAGCATGCTCTTTTCAATCTTAGTCACTACATCTTCTTTCAAACCGCAACCTTCCCATACCAAACTATTTTTAAATCTATCATTCAATGTCACTCCTAACATGCTTCTCAGTGACCGCATTTCGACGGCATTGATTCTACTTTCATGCCTCTTTTGCCATACCCAACTTTCACTACCATAAGTCAATGTTGGAACCAGCACAGCCCTATGAATAACCATACGTGCCGATTGAGAAATCAACTGGCTACCCATAACACTATACATGGCCCCATTGATCTTATTACCTGCACACACTCTACGTTCAATATATTATTATTTATTATAATCATGTGCATTCAAACGTACATATTCGTCCTTTAATCCCTTTCGGTGAACAGGGCCCCAAGGGATGATTATAATAATGTCTAACTACTGTTTTATGATAAGATAACGTGTATTTGAAGTCAACAAAGAGTTTTTTATGTATTTCTATATATGAACATAACATACCCTTCACGACTTGTGTATTCACACTCCTTTTTTTATTATTGCGGGGTAATCAGAGGCTTGAGTGACCATCTCTGAAATTTCGAAGGCTTGTTAGGTATGGGTCATTCGAAGCCCGCGTTTCACTAGATAGACAGCACCCAACGTGATAGGTAGTGAACCACGTCGACGTATATAGGCACTGGCTATTACCTATCCCGAGGGGTTCCCTCACGTTGTTTTCTCATAAGAAGTCCGAGGTCTTACCCACTGGGCTACAGTCGCTGTAATATGATATATATTTTATATTTTTATATATAACAGGCCAGATTAACAATTTGTTTGCAGGACAAATACAACAGTTTAGAAAGGCAGGTAATCAAATGGAGGCTGGCCATGCGGCGTATCAGGGCCACCACGCAGCAGAGGCATGCAGAGGTGTGCCAGATCAGAGAGGCTATCTGGAACATGTACCACATGATATGCAAGTCCAAAGGTGAGCGGCACGGGTGCTGGCGGAGTAGCGGCGTTGTGTAGGTTACGTACCTTAAGGGGCGGAGGTGGTAGGGTTACTAGCTAAGGATGTAAATAGAATGCCGTTTAGCCTACGTAAGTGGTGACTAAAGGTAAATGGAATTTATTGAGCGATGCACTAGTGACCTACCACCAATTTTTATATGTCATCACAACCGCAAGATAAATGTTAATCCGCCGTAGTTCGGTTGGTTGGGGCTTGACTCTGTATCAGTGGGTACAGGGTTTAAATCCCGCTTGAGCGTGTACCGATGGAAATAAAGTTTAATGAATGTATATGTACATTTTCGTATTCAGAATACATTTGCGAAATACAGGAAATCAACCTGTAACAGGTAATAGTGATTGCAAATGGCGACCTAGCTAACAACCTGTCACAGAGTACTGACTGGATCGAGGTGACCATAGTATTACCACACATAATAAAATACTACAGTTAATAAAATATTACTACCTCCGCGATTATAGAGATGGAAACCTGAACCTTTTACTACTCTGCAAGGGTTAATAATATAATCGTGAACACGTTTTTATAAATGTTATAAGCGAAGAAGTTTTTGCCTTTGAGGTTCTGTCCACCCCGAAAGGTCGTTTACCTTACCTAGGTATGGTGATAGATATACCGAAGACGGACTTTGAGCAGCAGCTGGTGGTCATCATGAGAGGTATCCTGGAGCTTCGAAAGATTTACAGAATCGCTATTCGGAGGTCCAAAGAAAAGTGAGTTTTCTTACATACATACACATTACGCCTGATTCCCTGTAGAGGGGTAGGCAGAGATCGCGGATCCCCATTTGTCCCGATCCTGACAGACCACTTTCGCTTCATTGACATTCATACATCGTCTCATACACTCTCGGCGGTTATAGGTACTCCTAACGTCTCATTTTTTCAATATAGCGTCTATCTGTCCACTTCACTCATATATATTCCTTTTAAGTAATTTTTTTTTCTTCTCGTTTGGTTTTGTTCTCTTTATGGGCCGAAGGTTTAAAGGAAATGCACCTAGTTTTATTCATTGGTTGGAAACGAGATGAATATAATAATATTGGAAAAGTTTGTTGAAATGGGGATTCGTGATCTCTGCCTACCACTCTACAGGGAATCAGGCGTGATGTGTATGGATGTATGTAACTTTGTTGGAGATAAGGGTATTAACATCATCATCATCATCAGCCTGTCTGAATCCACTGTTGGACATAGGCCTCCCCCAAATGACGCCACTTCTCCCTGTCAGTGGCCGTTCGCATCCATTCGATGCCGGCCAACTTGCGCAGGTCGTCTTCCCACCTTGCCGGGGGGCGCCCCACACTACGTTTACTGAGACGCGATCTCCACTCTAGGACTTTTTTGCTCCAGCGACCATCAGTCCTTCTACATACGTGACCAGCCCAACTCCACTTCAGCGTGCTAATTCTTTTCATAATGTCGGTTACTTTAGTTCTCTGGCGTATCACCTCATTTCTGATGCGATCTACCAGAGAAACCCCGAGCATCTTCCACGCACCTAGCACGCTGAGCGACCTTGAATTTGTGGGCTAGTCCCGCAGTGAGTGTCCACGTCTCAGAACCGTACGTCATAACGGGGAGCACACACTGGTTGAAAACTTTAGTTTTCAGGCATTGTGGTATAGACATGCCTTAGCCTTCCAAATGCTGCCCATCCGAGCTGTATTCTTCTGTGCGCCTCCCTCTCGAAATTGTTCCTGCCAAGCTGTATGATTTGGCCCAAGTAAGTATATTGCGAAACAACTTCTACGGGAGTGCCCCCAAGGGCAATCGGTCTCGGGATTACCAAATCATTAAACATGATCTTGGTTTTTTCTAAATTCATCCCGAGTCCGATGCGTCGAGAAGCAGCATTTAATTCGGACAGCATTTCCTCCAGATCCTGCAGCGACTCTGCCACCAGGACGATATCGTCCGCAAAACGGAGGTGCGAGATGTATTCCCCATTGATATTTATTCCTCGTTCAACCCAATCCAACATTTTGAAAACATCTTCCAGTGCACTCGAAAACAGTTTCGGGGATATAACATCCCCCTGTCTTACACCTCTCTGCAACTGGATAGGTTTCGTGCCGTGGCTTTGGAGTTGAACGATCACAATGGCGAAATCATAAATATGTCTCAACACACTCACGTATCGCCAGTCGACTTGAGATCGCTGCAAGGATTCTATGACTGCCCAGGTCTCGACCGAGTCAAAAGCTTTCTCATAGTCCACAAACGCGAGGCAAAGTGGCTGGTTATACTCGTTAGTTTTCTGTATAACTTGCCTCAGCGTGTGAATGTGGTCTATGGTACTAAAACCCCGCCGAAACCCGGCCTGTTCTGCCTAGCTAGCATGAATTGCTCTATCACCGCGATAGAGACTCTATCACCGGGTTTATATCATTATAACACTCGCTTGAGCATGAACTTTATCACTTGTGATAGTAAGGCGATAGCAGTGAGAGGAACCCGTAGCCGGGTGATATAACGATGTAATTGTATGGAAGGGTGAGCATGAACATTCTATATCACTGTTTTATTTGTCACCTAGCAAAAGCTAGGCGATAGCTGGCGATACCCGTGATATGAGCCAAAGATGGCCGCCTTTCTTTGGATCAGCTGATTTTAAAACGGCAGACTCAGAAAAAATGACAGACGTTTGACATTAGTTGACATGCATACTTTGTTATTCTGTTTTGTCTTTTAGAAAATCTATCACTGCTACGGGTTTCATCACACTGCTACGTCTTTTATCGCGCGATAAGTTCGTGCTCGCTAGGGTGATATAAACGCTAAAGCGATAGCGACAGCGGCGATACAGGTGATAAATTCATGCTAGCTAGGCTGGTGGCTGAAAGCTATCTAGCCTGGCTGAGATTCTATTGGAGATGACCCTCGAGAACAGCTTATAGATGTGGCTCAGAAGTGTTATCGGCCTGTAGTTCTTCAAGAGGGTTCTATCTCCCTTCTTAAAGAACAAAACAGCCACACCTCTGCCCCAACATTTCGGAGTTCTTCCGGAGAAGATGACGCTGTTGAAGATTCTCTGGAGCTCCCTCAGAACCGGTCTTCCACCAGATTTCAGGAGCTCAGAGGTGATTCCATCCTCTCCCGGAGCTTTTCCATTTTTAAGCTGTTTTAAAGCCATCTCAATCTCATCCATATCTATTTCGGGCATGTCCTCTGTGAAGTGGCGTGTTAATGTGGCCCTCGAATCGGAGGGATCGGGAACAGGACTTCGGCAGCGCGAGCGGTACAACTGGCCGTAAAAATCTTCAATCTCAGACAAGATCTCTGGCTTAGAGGTGACCATGTCTCCACGAGCTGTCCTCAATTTCGTCATGTGGCTACGTCCCAGTTTTCGGGCGAATACGCGCATCCCACGGTTTTGCTCGATCAACTCTTTTATGATTTTTTAGGGTATTAACGTCATACTGAAAAAGGGTGATGTGACGTTCGAACTACACATATACCTATAACCACCGAGTGTGAATAATTGTCAATGAAGCGCAAGTGGCCTGTCAGGATCAGGACAGATGGGGATCCGTGATACCTGTATACCCTCTACAGGTAAACGAGCGTGATATGTATGTAACCACCGAGTGTTTATGAATAGGTGTTGGGATATCAATTAATCGAAAGTAGCCAGACGAATTCGTGATCTCTACCCACCCCTCTGAGCCGGGTGTGATGTGTAAGTAGGATCCACTGTGTCTTACATGAAGAGAGGAAGCTTCCTACCTGCCGTGCGATTCTTGAAAACAATAACTTTTTCAAATTGGTTTTGATAGCGCTGCAGTGCAGGTGCAGTGCAGATTTACTTTCGTATTCTTGAAGTCCTTTTACAAAACTGCACCACTATTGAATCGCAGCGCTCTCGTTTTATTCCTGCACTAAAACCGATTCAAAACCTTACACTTTTGTGTTACCATAATTTCACTTTTACAAAACTACCAAGTTCGTTTAGTAAATGTTACGTCAACCATGTGTCGTATGTGCGATATTTGACGTATATTTTGGCAAAACCAGAACGTTGTGTCAAAAGTTAGTTACTGTAGTATAATATTATCTATGGTTAGGCTTTAACTTTTGAGTTCGAAAGTTAATAGGTATACACTGTAAATATCTTCCAATATCTGTGCTACAAGTTTTTTACCATGGCTCCAAAGGCTCAAGTTTCTTTAACTCGGTTTTTTTGGTCTAATAAAACCAGAAACTTTAATTTTTTATCTATGAATCTGTATAGCTGTGGAGAGAAACATTACACATAATTGTGCAATCTATAGCAATGACGGCATAAATCAAACTAGTTATGATAAAATTATATATTTAATAATACACAACAATTATTTCTTTCATTACTTACATAGCTAGACTTAGTAAACTAAACAAGATTTAGATAACATATAACAAATCTAGTTCACTAGAAAGAGTAAGGTATATGTTTTATTACTTCAAAGAAAAAGAATTGATTACTTCCAACTAGAAATTTACACTATATAGTAACTATAAGTAAATAAAAGAAAATTGTAAACTGTTAATGCATTGCAAATAGATTTCCTAAATGATGAAATGAAAAAGATTGGAGTGTGTATGCTTCAGAGATTTTGACACATGTGGATATGGCAGTGATTATTAAAATAGATCTCCATCTGTACCAGTCCTGACAAACCATATTTGCTTTAATGACTATCATACACCGCCTCATACACACTCGGTGGTTAAAGGTATTTCTAACCCTTTCAATTTGGCGTCTATCTGACTGTAATATGTCTTTACTAGCAAAGTATTGAAAAAAGAAGATAATCCAGTAGGTGGTAACCTACTAAGCCGTTTCTAGCAGATCGAACCTCATTTGCAGACTCGTTTTGACTAATTGTGGTAAAAACTGCAACCAAAAATCTATCAAAACTTTGAAAATAAGCTTTTGTAAAACCTACGCAAAACGCATCCAAAACCTGTGATTTGACAGATGCTTTTTTTTGTTTTATTTCAAGAATACCGATTCATGCCGATAGTGATTACGTTTTGACTCAATTTTTTTTCAAGAATACCAAATTGAGTGATAAACCAAAACAAAACTGCAATCGGTAAAGTGTGTGCATTTGACGTTTCAAGAATACCAAAACCAAAAATCAATACTGTTTTGGTCTTGTTTTACTCTTAACTTTTTTCAGGAATCGCACGGCTGGACAGGTGTTCGTCCAGGCTAATGGCCTGAGTTGGAAATTTATATATATCTAGTTTCCGTTAAATATTGCAATTGCGCGTTTTAGGATATTGATATTTGTAATTATTATTTTACTAGCGACCCGCTCGGGCTTCGTACGGGTATAAAATATATAGCCTACTCCACTATTTAATGGATGTTATTATACATATAGACCTTCCTCTTGAATCACTCTAACTATTAAAAAAACCCGCATCAAAATCCGTTGCGTAGTTTCAAAGATTTAAGCATACAAAGGGACATAGGGACAAAGAAAGCGACTTTGTTTTATACTATGTAATGATAATGATAGTGATTTGATGCTGGCGTCATCTGTGATAATTATGTTTAACTAATTGCAATTTAGTTTTACTTAGGTTTCTCTCTGTGTGTGGCGCTCTAGAGGTCGCCATTGTAATGTCACCCAAGCGCCTTAGTTAGTATTTTTATCCTTTTCAGGCGCCTCTTCAGTTCGACTTCAAGATTGAGTTCAAAATGGGATTAATAGGTATACATTATAGTACTAGAATAAACTAGTAAGTTACTAAGTAACTTGCTAACTCACCGTCTAAGAGTGTGTATACACGAGGTATGCATTGAATAGCTAATAAAATTTAACTTATACTACGGTGAGGGAAAACATCGTGATGAAACCTATGTTACTTGTTTCCCGGTAAAAATATTGGTTTTGAATCTCAAAAGAAAATGTTTTTTCAATGCATATTATGAGTGCTTATTGTCATTTTATTCTTATATTATTAAACTATTATAATTGTACTTGTTAATTGTAGTTTTAAATGTTGATTTGTAGTCTAATATACAATTATTATTAGTTATTTACTGGTTTCATTTTTTGCAAAAAGCGCCTTTTCCTGCGAAATACATACATACACACATCATGCCCGTTTCTCTGTATAGGGGTAGGCAGAGATCTCGGATCCCCATCTGTGCCAATCCTGAGAACCACGTTCAAGCGAAACACATTTACAAGTATTGTGTACTCGTAATAAAGATGTATATTCTGACCTGGGTCTTAGATAAATTGACAATCTATCTGCATTATTCTTGGTTTGACGTTAAATGCAATTAAGGGATTAGGGATAACCTATCCAAAAGAGATATATATTTCCAAGTAACCAACATTACAAAATTACTTTGTCCCTATACAGTGTTAAAATGTTCTTTTGAAATATTGTTGTATGTGAAATGTTTACTATACATACATACATATTTTCACGCCTCTACGTCGCCAAGGTGATAGGCAGAGACTATCGATCGCCACCTGGAACGATCCAGACAAATCTTTCTTATTTCACTCACATCCATTATACCTTCTCATACATGCTTTTCTGTTCTTTACACTACGTGCACTTTATAATTATGTAGTATTTAATCTTATTCAATGGCTTGAATTTATTTTTAAATCTATAGCAAACTCCGGATTTGAATAATGAATGTAGCAACTTAGAAACAAATTCAAAGTATTTAATTGCCCACTTAACAAATCAACTTTTAATGAACTTCAGAACTTTGTAAAGGGTTGTTAGCTCAAAGTTAATTCGTCATTTAAGTGCTAAGGGAATAAATGTACACTTGTGTGAAGAAAATTTAGGTATTTCTGGCAATTGTTGTGAGTATTAAATCTGAGTATGAGAAGATGTATGAATGTCAATAAAGCGAAAGTGGAGAAGATGTATGAGTGACAATGAAGCGAAAGTGGTCTGTCAGGATCGGGACAAATGGGGATCCGTGATCTCTGCCTACCCCTCTACAGGGAATTAGACGTGATGTGTATGTATGTAGTAAATCTCATGTAAAACCCGATAATGGTCTAACAACCGCCTTTCTTTCTAGCATGTAATAAATGACTCTTTACTATAAGACTATGTATATGAAACGTACTTATAACCACCGAGTGTGTATGAGGTGGTGTACGGTCAATATGATACAATACGGAGCGTAAGTGGTTTATCAGGATTTATGATTAGTCAGGAGAAAATTATCCCGATGAGTATGTAAGATTGACTGGTGTATTTTTTTCTGTGTTTATCACACTGAGAATGTTGTTGAATAACGTTTGCGGGCATATTCAAACGTGAAAATTTAAGCATTCCATACTATAATTAAAATTCCCGTACGGAGACATTCAAAGCTAAATATTAAGAGTAAAAACTGCTTTTATGATTATGTATTCTCATTACAGGTAAACAATTCTATAGGTACCATCAAACACAATGAATTACGTTCACTACTTCGAAATACCACTAAAACTAGTAGGTTGTTGGACCTGGTTTACAAACCCAAAGAACCTACTACAAACAATAACAAACTACATGTACTTATCCTTTGTTCTTTACCTACTGGTCGACATACCAATAATACTTGTAGTCAACCTTTACATAGAATGGGTAAACATTATGGATAGTTTGAGTAAAATCGCAGAATCGCTGCCGTTTTTCGCAAGTCTTCTAGTTGTGATATACTTCGCTATATACCAAGAAGATTTCCATAGACTTATGGCGTTTATGAACGAGAATTTCCACTATGTGTCGGAGAGAGGGTGGACTAATATGACGATGGAACAAAGCTATAAGTCGGCTCAGAAATTCGCGAATACATACACGGCCTGTGCAATGAGCAGTGCGCTTATGTATGCTATAGTGCCTATGGTTGTACATTGTAAGTATTGTTACATACATTACACAAAAAAAAAAACAAAAAACACGACCATTAACCCTTGCGGGGCAGTCAGAGGTTCAGGTGTCCATCTCCGCAATTGCGAAGGTAGTAATTCTATGGCCACCTAGAACCCACGTATTAACCAGACAGTCAGTACTCAATGTAACAGGTGATAAGCCATGTCGCCATTCACAAGCACTAAATATTACCTGTTCGACGAACAGATAGGTTTCCTCACGATGTTTTCCCTCACCGTAGTATTCGCGCGTACCCATAGTGTGAAATGGTAAATTTATGACTTAACCAGACATCTACCAGTACTTAAACGTAACAGGTGATATTCCATGTCACCTCGCAACGTACATTCACGTCTTTTAATCACTTTGTGGGTGCACAGAACCTTAGTATCGCGAAAATACTCACTTTTTAGCATTAATATTGCCTTAGGCAATTACTGCGGGACTGAAAATTAACACGCGGAAGACCCAGGAGATGCGCGCTGGTGTCGGGAACAACACTCCACTGCGGATTGATGCAGAGGATGTGGAGCGCGTCCACAGCTTCACTTACCTCGGTAGCGTCGTGTCGGAAACGGGGGGTACCGAAGAGGACATCGCTTTGCGGATTGCCAAGGCCAGAGCAGCCTTCGCACAACTTCGGCCGGTGTGGCAGTCACGGAAATTGACCCAGCGAGTCAAGCTGAAAATATTCGCGTCAAACGTTAAGTCCGTACTGCTATACGGGTGCGAAACGTGGAAGGTTACAAAAGCCATCTCGCACCGTCTCCAGGTCTTTGTGAATCGTTCCCTTCGCCGAATTCTCGGTATATTCTGGCCCGAGAAAATATCCAACGAACAACTATTGGAACGCTGCCACGAAACCCCGATCGACCATCAGGTCAAGCGCCGCAAATGGAACTGGATTGGCCACACGCTGCGCAGAGACCCAAGTCACATCCCAAAGCAAGCGATGGACTGGAATCCCCAGGGAAAGCGCAAGCGTGGTCGCCCCAAGCAATCCTGGCGGCGCACCGTTACAGATGAAGCGAAAAGAATAGGGAAGACCTGGAGCGAGATTAAACGCTCAAGACCGATCGGGATGGAAGACTGTTGTGGACGCCCTCTGCCCCACCCGGGGGACATAGGACAATAAGTCAAGTAAGTCATTGCCTTAGTGCCTCACAAAAGACTAATATTTCGAGGTAGAGGCAGATTTTATCACGATGGATTTCTTGCTCATCACTCAGTCTTTGCAGCAGAACTGACGACTTTCACGACATCATTTTCTTTTAAATGATAAGTAGGGAAATGATTGCTCTACATTAATCTACAGGGTGGACGAAAACTCCTCTTCAAGGGTGGTTTTTTATGGACGAGGAAAGCAGCTATTCTAAGCTGAAAGATTTTGTGAAGTACCTCATATCACAGATATTTATCGGGCTGGCTCTTGGTCAATTGGGTAAGAATTAGTTTGTTAAGATACCACGAGGAATTTTTACTTCTCATCATTACATAAATTGCTTTCTTTGTCCCTATGTCACTTTGTATGCTTAAATCTTTGAAACTACGCAACGGATTTTTATGCGGTTTATTTTTAATAGATAGAGTGATTCAAGAGGAAGGTTTATATGTATAATAACATCCATTAAATAGTGGAGTAGGCTATATATTTTATTCCCGTGCGAAGCCGGAGCGGGTCACTAGTCTAATAATAAAAAAATTTTTGGACTTGTTTCGATGGGATTCAGCTCCAATGTTTCAAACTTTCTGGTGAAGATGGCAGTCTTCCAGGATTTATTTTCCAAGGGGTTACATTCGTAACATAACCAACTTATTCATCATAATTTCGATGGGCGATAGTCAATACACCGTTAAAAAGAGTCCTTCATTCATTATATTATAGTCCTAAGCAACAGGCTTGATGTAAGTATAGTTATAGATATCACGAGCCTGCTAATGGTAGTTAGTAGAACCGTTAATAATTTCCAGGTGTATTCTTCGCATCAAACTCAATACTGCTGTGCGGACAGCTCGATTTGCTATGCTGCAGTCTTCGCAACGTGCGTTACACGGCGCTTCTACAAAATGGCGTCCAACATGGCGCCTTGCTGACGTCACGGAGCAGTATTGAGGAGGATCAAATGCACAACTTTCTGTATAATGTGTCCACTTCTAAGGACTCTATATTGAATTGTAATGAGGTGGGTTGACTTCTATATAGCACAGTATAATCTTTAACGAGGTGGGATCTGCAAAGTTACTCGCTTTTCAGACTCAGAGTAATCGTATAGGAAACGAATCAAGAATTGCTGTAGAATGTCTACAGTAGACATGTACACAGCACCGGTATTATGCTGATACACACGGATCAACGTATGTCTAAATAGATTTAAGCCAATCAAACGCTGTATAGTCTCTAATTTTAGTGTAGATTAGTGCAAAACATGCATATTGTTATTAAATTACTTCTTTAGTTCCAGGTTAAAGCTGTTGGTAAAAAAGTGTATTTCGGTAAGTACATATCATCGATAGCGTATCAACATAGATGTCCATCGAATCAAAAATAGATGATATTAGTTTTTATGGTGACCTGGTAATTTATATTGGAAAATAATTGAACGGTCATCAAAAATACTGAAAAGTACACCAAAATATAACTAAACCTACACCAATGGTTAGGTTTGGGTTGGGACTGTATTATTTTCGTGTACAATCCGTCCATATTGGTGTGCATTTTCGTACTATAAGATATTCGTTTAAATACTGCCCATTTATATTTTACAGATATCTACGATAAAGTTTACGACATTGGAACAGAGGAGGCTTTGAACAAGTGCGCTCTGTTGAGTCAAGTGATAGCTACTTACAAGGAGATGTTTGAGAGATTCGTTTCCCCTCTCTTGGTAGTTCGAGTTGTGCAGGTCACTTTGTATTTGTGTACCTTATTGTATGCTGCTAGTCAGGTATGTAACTGGTAAAGTTAAGTCATTAATTACCTTTTTGGTCTGAGGATTTCAATGCAATGAAGAGAGCTGATGTCGTTAAAAGAGAAGTAATGAATATAAGTATGATTATCAAACTGTACAACGGAGAATTGCCACCAGCCTTCTTTGGACACTTCTTACCACTGATTAAGCAGATACATTTTATTTGTAAATATATTTAGGTTTAAGATTTTATATCACAATTATTAGTTTATTTGAAACTTTATTTATTTAGTCTTATTATTTTGATTTATTACTTCATATAAATGTTATGAGTTATGTCAAAAGTATATTAAATTAGTATAATTATAGATTACATTGAGTTTTATGCATAACAATTTGAAAATTTATTGCTAAAAAGAATTTTCATCAGTTATAATGCTACGAATTTTTGCGGGCCCAGGGGTTTACTAATATTAATATTTTTTTATATCTTTAGTCCTTATTGGGTAACCTAGTGGTTTTGAGGGGTTTCATCACAAATTATCTTTTTTTAGAAATTCGAGATGATTACAATTGAATACTTGATAGCTGTGGCTTTCGATATTTTCATTTATTGTTACTACGGGAATCAAATAACTGTGCAGGTAACTAAAACTTGAAGGTATTAACGTTATGGACACAAATGAAAATTCCTTAACACATACAGCTTCCAGGGCTTGTCAGACATTACATTTCTCAATTCCTACAATTTTGTCATCAGTCTTCCTAACAATCATCAAAGACTAAACTTGTCTTCTGCGTCTCGGACAACGTTCATACATTTTCGAATTTACCACTTTTAATACATAGTACACACAACGAGAGCGACAGTTCTTGCGATACTACTCTCACTTATCTACACACGGTACGCAATTTTTACTCTCGACAGTGCTCCTTGCAAAGCGACTGTCTCGGAGTGTCCTAGGCATTAGAACGTTTTTTTTGTGTAGTCCAGTGTTTAGCAAGTCAGTATGCGAACTTTAGCCTGTGTTCGATGGGCCAATGACTTACGAATATCATCAATCATCATCCCCCTATCCTCATCCCAATTAGTATATAATACCATTAGTCCAAGATCCCAGAGCTGCCAGACGTCACTTATTTTCAGATGGACAAAATATATACCAGTGAGTAGTGGTGGGGTGTACTATGATCATATGACTAGTTGCTACCTTGGCCAGACGGCCATTTTTCAGGTAGCAATTAATCAAGGTACATAGAAACACTGCTCACCTCACTTAAATTCTGATAGCTGATTTTAACATATGTTTCACAAAATATCGTTAAAAATCAGGATTCATTACTCCCAGACACATGCGGTCGGCGATTTTACCACCACTACTCAGTCGTATATATTTTGTCCATCAGAAAATAAGTGACGTCTGGCAGCTCTGGGATCTTCCTCTATATGTTTTTACAGGCTCATCGCGTATCCATGGCAGCGTACCAATGCGACTGGCACACGATGGGAGTGCGTCCTCGCAAGGTGCTTCTCAACATCCTGCTGGCCAACAAACGCCCCATGGTTATGAGGGCTGGCAACTTCTTACCCATGGACCTTAGGACTTATGTTTCAGTGAGATTAGGAAATATATTTGTTTTACGTATACATAATTTAGTCGCTAACGATGAGGGAAAGCATCGTGAGCAAACCTGCTTATCCATCGACATAGTCAGTGCCAATATACGGCCATAAGGTTCACTACCAATCACGTTGGATGCTGTTTACCAAGTGAAACGCGAGCTTCCAGTGACCCATACCCAACATGCCGTGTGCGTTCGCGCAGCGGAATGTTGTTGAATTTAAAGATTTTAATTATGCAGATGTTTAGTGTATGACGTCGTATAATTGTGTATGGTAAAAAAAAATTGTGCACGCAGCCATTGTGGAGAAATTCACCAAAAACTGATTCCGCTGGGCGAACGTTGTCCGGCGGAACTTTTTTTGATCCATTGACTTTAGAAGAAAAGAGATGTGTCCAAAAATTTGTGTGTAATTGTGTATGTATGAATAAAATTAGTGCATGCATAAACTTCGGAGAAATTCAAGTTTCCGCTACGCGAACGTTTGGCCATTAGCTAATTTTCATACAAAGCGCTTACATAGAGAGCTGTAGATTTTTACATACGTTGTTTGGAATTTGTTTATATTTGTTTAAAAACAGATTCAGAAAAAATCGTAAGGCTTAAAAGATAAAAATATAAACGTAAAATACGCTTATTAGGTCTTAGTTCTTAAAGTATGCACTTTGGGGTCTAGATTTTCACGTTTATACAAACCTTGTAAGTGTCTGCAACACGTTGCCAAGTATCAATGATGTTCCGTTAGTAATTAAAGAGTTATAGGACAATTTACCACGAATAGATCACTGTTTACAAAGCAGTCAAATATCATGACGTTCTAAAGGAATTGCATGGTAAAATGTATGCCAATAATTAGTGTATTCATTCAACTATTCACATGCAAAATTTCATGTCATTAAATTCAGTAATTAAAGAAAAACATTATAATACTGACGAAGCATCGAAAACCTACATAACCCGATCAAGTTCGGATAGCTACAAAAAAGCGGCCGTGCAATATATTTAGGTAACATCCCAAACATTTACAGTATAATACCGGTATTAAATTGGTACAAGGTGATTACACAATTGTTGTTTCGATATAATTTATAGGTCATTTATTTTTGTACACCTACTTTTTTTAAATGTATTTGACTATGACAGAAAGTAGGTACCGTTTACACGTAGGTACTTTATTTAAGTATGCGCTTGAGACTTGAGATATAATCTAAATACAGTGTAAACTCTTTATAACATTATTCTCTATAACGATAAACTCTCTATAACATAGATTTTTTTTTCCTAACGCTTGTGTACGTAACTGTACCATATTAACAAATACTATATTGGAAGGTTAAGAACGTTTCTTAGATATATGGCACGGCCGCTTTTTTGTAGCCATCCAAACTTGGTCGGGTTATGTAGGTTTTCGATGTTTCGTCAGTATTATAATTGTTTTTCTTTAATTACTGAATTTAATGACCAGAAATTTTGCATGTGAATAGTTGAATGAATACACTAATTATTGGCATACATTTTACCATGCAATTCCTTTAGAACGTCATGATATTTGACTGCTTTGTAAACAGTGATCTATTCGTGGTAAATTGTCCTATAACTCTTTAATTACTAACGGAACATCATTGATACTTGGCAACGTGTTGCAGACACTTACAAGGTTTGTATAAACGTGAAAATCTAGACCCCAAAGTGCATACTTTAAGAACTAAGACCTAATAAGCGTATTTTACGTTTATATTTTTATCTTTTAAGCCTTACGATTTTTCTAAATCTGTTTTTAAACAAATATAAACAAATTCCAAACAACGTATGTAAAAATCTACAGCTCTCTATGTAAGCGCTTTGTATGAAAATTAGCTAATGGCCAAACGTTTCGCGTAGCGGAAACTTGAATTTCTCCGAAGTTTATGCATGCACTAATTTTATTCATACATACACAATTACACACAAATTTTTGGACACATCTCTTTTCTTCTAAAGTCAATGGATCAAAAAAGT